>APFE031645010.1:72884-90470 GCA_000404065.3 Pinus taeda
TCTAACCCCCCGGTTCACTACGTAGGTTAGTCGTGGAAAGAATATAACACAACCCAACAATTAATCCATCCTATCCAGCACACCTCAAAAGAGACTGAACTTTTGGATGAATTGAAAAACGTGTGTGTTAAAATCCTGCTCCTCCAAGCTATCAAGGATGTCCCCTTCTACAACAAGTTAATCAAGGAGGAATGTTTCAAACATCCTGCGAGGCGAAAGAAAGACACCCCTACCATTAATGTCATTGGACAACTATGCGACTTAATGTTGGGGTGGGTGATTTTCCCAAAGTATCTAGATCCTGAAAGTCCTGTGGCAGATGTGCACATCGATGGTATCATTTCCTCCCATACCTTGATCGATCTTGGGGCTACCATAAATGTGATGACTAAGGAGACTATGCTTAAACTGAATATCCAAGGATCATTAAGAAAGACCACAATAGTTTTGCAGCTTGTAGACATGTCCATAGTAGCTCCCAAGGGAGTTGTTGAGGATGTGATGGTATCCATTGATTCCTGGGAATACCTTGCTGACTTCTTAGTTCTCCAACCTAATACCAAGTTCAATGGTTATCTCTCATCCTTGGAAGTCTATGGTTAGCCACTGCTGATGCTTACATAAGTTGCAAGGCTGGGAATATGACCATTAAAAATGGGCATTTTCCCAAACAATTGGTCTTGTACCCTCCTGCTCAACCATCTGTGGAGCATGAATTACCTTTATGGTTATAAGAGGAGGAAGAAGATGAAGTCTAATCTTCCCCAATATGTACCTTAGATGATACTATAGGAGGGGGGCAACTTGATGAAGACAACACGATTGAGAAAATCCTCCAGAATCAGCCCCCCAACACCATGTCCCTTAAGGAGTTAATGAAGAAATCCAAAGATAACCCTTGGATTGATATGTGCCTAGCTGAATCAAGTCCTACTCATGTCAAGATGATAGAATTTGGTCCAAAAAGAATATTGAAAATCAACCCCTCTCTCTCTACACATCAAGAAGAGGAGTTATGTGACATACTAAGAAAACATCTAGACGCCTTTGCCTAGAGTTATAAGGAAATGACGGGAGTGAACCCTTCGATGTGTACTCACCACATTTACATCAAGGAAGGTTACAAGCCAATGCACCAACCTCAGTGGAGAATGAACCCAACCCTCAAGGATATAGTCAAAGAAGTTGTTGGATGCAGGGTTCTTTTACCCCATCTCAAATAGTGAGTGGGTGTCTCCTCTAGTTCTAGTTCCAAATAAAAATGGGAAGTGGAGGATCTGTGTGGACTACAGAGAGCTAAACAAATCCAAAAAAAGGACCATTTCCCTCTACCTTTCATTGACCAAGTATTAGATGGTTTGGTAGGAAAGAAGTTCTTCTCTTTCCTGGATGGGTTCAGTGGTTACAGGGAGATCCAGATCAGTTAGAGGACCAAGATAAAACCACCTTCACCTATCCTTGGGGTACCTTTTCTTATAGAGTCCTTCCTTTTGGATTATGCAATGCCCCCGCCACTTTTCAGAAGGCAGTCCTAAGCATCTTTGCTGATCTAGTCCATGAATATGTGGAAATTTATATGGATGATTTCACCCCATATGGGTGTGATTTCTTGGAGGCTCTCTCTAACTTGGGAAAAGTATTAAACAAATGCATTGAAATGAACTTATCCCTTAGACTTGAGAAGTGTGAGTTCTTGATGACCGCGGGGACTGTTCTAGGTCACTCAATATCCCAGGAAGGACTGTAAGTCAACCCAGATAAAATCACTATCATAAAGAGGGTCCCTACTCCTCAGAAGTCGAGGGATGTCAGAAGTTTCTTAGGTTTAGATGGATACTATAGGAGATTAATAAAAGACTTCAACAAGGTAGCCTCACCTTTGTTTGGACTATTGGCCAAGGACTCCAAATTTTTATGGTTAGAAAGCTGCCAAGAGGTGCTAGAAACCCTAAAGGACAAGTTGACTACTTCACCTATACTCCGAGGCCCAAATTGGGATCTTCCTTTCCACATCCATGCTGTTGCCTCTGACAAAGCTATAAGAGTAGCTATAAGCCTCATAGATGACAAGTTACCTTATGCCATTTACTTCATCAACAAAAATATGTCCAAGACTAAATTGAACTATACTGCAACTGAAAAAGAGCTCCCAGAAGAGATTGAACTTCTGGATGAATTGAAAAACGTGTGTGTTAAAATCCCGCTCCTCCAAGCTATCAAGGATGTCCCCTTCTACAACAAGTTAATCAAGGAGGAATGTTTCAAACATCCTGCGAGGCAAAAGAAAGACACCCCTACCATTAATGTAATTGGACAACTGTGCGACTTAATGTTGGGATGGGTGATTTTCCAAAAGTATCTAGATGCCTGAAAGTCCTGTGGCAGATGTGCACATCGATGGTATCATTTACCCCCATACCTTGATCAATCTTGTGGCTGCCATAAATGTGATGACCAAGGAGACTATGCTTAAACTGAATCTCCAAGGATCATTAAGAAAGACCACAATAGTCTTGCAGCTTGTAGACATGTCCATAGTAGCTCTCGAGGGAGTTGTTGAGGATGTGATGGTATCCATTGATTCCTAGGAATACCTTGCTGACTTCTTAGTTCTCCAACCTAATGCAAGTTCAATGGTTATCTCTCATCCTTGGAGGGCTATGGTTAGCCACTGCTGATGCTTACATAAGTTGCATGGCTGGGAATATGACCATTAAAAATGGGCATTTTCCCAAACAATTGGTCTTGTACCCTCCTGCTCAACCATCTCTGGAGCATGAATTACCTTTATGGTTATAAGAGGAGGAGGAAGATGAAGTCTAATATTCCCCAATATGTACCCTAGATGATACTATAGGAGGGGGGAAACTTGATGAAGACGACACGATTGAGAAAATCCTCCAGAATCAGCCCCCCAACACCATGTCTCTTGAGGAGTTAATGAAGAAATCCAAATATAACCCTTGGATTGATTTGTGCCTAGCTGACCCAAGTCCTACTAATGTCAAGATGATAGAATTTGGTCCAGAAAGAATATTGAAAATCAACCCCTCTCTCTCTACACATCAGGAAGAGGAGTTATGTGACATACTAAGAAAACATCTGGACGCCTTTGCCTAGAGTTATAAGGAAATGATGGGAGTGAACCCTTTGATGTTTACTCACCACTTTTACATCAAGGAAGGTTACAATCCAGTGCACCAACCTTAGTGGATAATGAACCCAACCCTCAAGGATATAGTCAAAGAAGTTGTTGGATGCAGGGTTCTTTTACCCCATCTCAAATAGTGAGTGGGTGTCTCCTCTAGTTCTAGTTCCAAAGAAAAATGGGAAGTGGAGGATCTGTGTGGACTACAGAGAGCTAAACAAATCGAAAAAAAGGACCATTTCCCTCTACCTTTCATTGACCAAGTATTAGATGGTTTGGTAGGAAAGAAGTTCTTCTCTTTCCTGGATGGGTTTAGTGGTTACAATGAGATCCAGATCAGTTAGAGGACCAAGATAAAACCACCTTCACCTATCCTTGGGTACCTTTTCTTATAGAGTCCTTCCTTTTGGATTATGCAATGCCCTCGCCACTTTTTAGAGGGCAGTCCTAAGCATCTTTGCTGATCTAGTCCATGAATATGTGGAAATTTATATGGATGATTTCACCCCCTATGGGTGTGATTTCTTGGAGGCTCTCTCTAACTTGGGAAAAGTATTAAACAAATGCATTGAAATGAACTTATCCCTTAGTTTTGAGAAGTGTGAGCTCTTGATGACTTTGGGGACTATTCTAGGTCACTCAATATCCCAGGAAGGACTGTAAGTCGACCCAAATAAAATCACTATCATAAAGAGGGTCCCTACTCCTCAGAAGTAGAGGGATGTCAGAAGTTTCTTAGGTTTAGCTGGATACTATAAGAGATTCATAAAAGAATTCAACAGGGTAGCCTCACCTTTGTTTGGACTATTGGCCAAGGACTCCAAATTTTTATGGTTAGAAAGCTGCCAAGAGGTGCTAGAAACCCTAAAGGACAAGTTGACTACTTCACCTATACTCTGAGGCCCAAATTGGGATCTTCCTTTCCCCATCCATGCTGATGCCTCTAACGAAGCTATATGAGTAGCTATAAGCCTCATAGATGACAAGTTACCTTATGCCATTTACTTCATCAACAAAAATATGTCCAAGACTAAATTGAAATATACTGCAACTGAAAAAGAGCTCCCAGAAGAGACTGAACTTCCAGATGAATTGAAAAACGTGTGTGTTAAAATCCTACTCCTTCAAGCTATCAAGGATGTCCCCTTCTACAACAAGTTAATCAAGGAGGAATGTTTCAAACATCCCGCGAGGCGAAAGAAAGACACCCCTACCATTAATGTCATTGGACAACTGTGCGACTTAATGTTGGGGTGGGTGATTTTCCCAAAGTATCTAGATCCCGAAAGTCCTGTGGCGGATGTGCACATCAATGGTATCATTTCCCCCCATACCTTGATCGATCTTACGGCTGCCACAAATGTGATGACTAAGGAGACTATGCTTAAACTGAATCTCCAAGGATCATTAAGAAAGACCACAATAGTCTTGCAGCTTGTAGACATGTCCATAGTAGCTCCCGAGGGAGTTGTTGAGGATGTGATGGTATCCATTGATTCCTGGGAATACCTTGCTGACTTCTTAGTTCTCCAACCTAATACCAAGTTCAATGGTTATCTCTCATCCTTGGAAGTCTATGGTTAGCCACTGCTGATGCTTACATAAGTTGCAGGGCTGGGAATATGACCATTAAAAATGGGCATTTTCCAAACAATTGGTCTTGTACCCTCCTACTCAACCATCTATGGAGCATGAATTACCTTTATGGTTATAAGAGGAGGAGGAAGATGAAGTCTAATCTTCCCCAATATGTACCCTAGATGATACTATAGGAGGGGCGCAACCTGATGAAGATGACACGATTGAGAAAATCCTCCAGAATCAGCCCCCCAACACCATGTCTCTTGAGGAGTTAATGAAAAAATCCAAAGATAACCCTTGGATTAATATGTGCCTAGCTGACTCAAGTCCTACTCATGTCAAGATGATAGAATTTGGTCCAGAAAGAATATTGAAAATAAACCCCTCTCTCTACACATTAGGAAGAGGAGTTATGTGACATACTAAGAAAACATCTAGACGCCTTTGCCTAGAGTTATAAGGAAATGACGGGAGTGAACCCTTCGATGTGTACTCACCACATTTACATCAAGGAAGGTTACAAGCCAGTGCACCAACCTCAATGGAGAATGAACCCAACCCTCAAGGATATAGTCAAAGAAGTTGTTGGATGCAGGGTTCGTTTACCCCATCTCAAATAGTGAGTGGGTGTCTCCTCTAGTTCTAGTTCCAAAGAAAAATGGGAAGTGGAGGATCTGTGTGGACTACAAAGAGCTAAACAAATCCAAAACAAGGAACATTTCCCTCTACCTTTCATTGACCAAGTATTAGATGGTTTGGCAGGAAAGAAGTTCTTCTCTTTCCTGGATGGGTTCAGTGGTTATAGTGAGATCCAGATCAGTTAGAGGACCAAGATAAAACCACTTTCACCTATCCTTGGGGTACCTTTTCTTATAGAGTCCTTCCTTTTGGATTATGCAATGCCCCCGCCATGTTTCAGAGGGCAGTCCTAAGCATCTTTGCTGATCTAGTCCACGAATATGTGGAAATTTATATGGATGATTTCACCCCCTATGGGTGTGATTTCTTGGAGGCTCTCTCTAACTTGGGAAAAGTATTAAACAAATGCATTGAAATGAAATTATCCCTTAGACTTGAGAAGTGTGAGTTCTTGATGACCTCAGGGACTGTTCTAGGTCACTCAATATCCCAGGAAGGACTGTAAGTCGACCCAAATAAAATCACTATCATAAAGAGGGTCCCTACTCCTCAGAAGTAGAGGGATGTCAGAAGTTTCTTAGGTTTAGATGGATACTATAGGAGATTCATAAAAGACTTCAACAAGGTAGCCTCACCTTTGTTTGGACTATTGTCCAAGGACTCCAAATTTTTATGGTTAGAACGCTGCCAAGAGGTGCTAGAAACCCTAAAGGACAAGTTGACTACTTCACCTATACTCCGAGGCCCAAATTGGGATCTTCCTTTCCACATCCATGCTGATGCCTTTGACAAAGCTATATGAGTAGCTATAAGCCTCATAGATGACAAGTTACCTTATTCCTTTTACTTCATCAACAAAAATATGTCCAAGACTGAATTGAACTATACTGCAACTGAAAAAGAGCTCCTAGCTGTTGTGCATTCCTTGAATAAATTTAGACATTACATCACCAGTTACCAGACCTTTGCACATAATTACCATGATGGTATTAAATACTTGATGAAAAATCTTGTTGTTAATGCCCAAATTATTAGATGGTTTCTTTTGATACAACAATTTGATCTAACTATCATTGATAAGCTTGGTATAGAAAATGTAGTTGCATATTTTTTGTTTAGATTGGCTTTGCCTGCTGGTGAGGAAGGAATGGTTGATGACCAACTATCAGATGAGAATTTATTCTCTATTTCAGTTCTCTCTCTATGGTTTTCTAACATAAAAAACTACTTAGTAGCTACATAGTTCCCTCCAAATCTGCCCCCCAAGGAAAAGAGAAGAATTATAAGGAAAAGTGCCCCATTCACTTGGATTGGGCACAATCTCTTCAAGCTAGGCCTAGATCAAATTCTGAGAAGATGTGTCAGGGAGGAGGAAGTTTTTGACATCCTTTTGGCCTATCATGATGGGCCTTGTGGAGGTCACTTTACAGCTAAGAGGACAACCTTCAAGGTACTACAAGCTGAATACTATTGGCCCGCTCTCCACCAGGATGCAAGAAGATATACCAGCCAATGTGATCGATGCCAAAGAATGGGGAAAACTACTTCCATGGATGAGATTCCTTTGCAACCTCAAGTGAATTTTGAGCTATTTGACAAGTGGGGCATGGATTTCATTGGGCCCATTGATCCAACATTAGGACATAAACAATACATAATTGTGTGCGCTGATTACTTGATAAAGTGGGCTAAAACAAAGGCTGTCAAGGTAGCCACAGAAGATAAAGTGGCTGAGTTCTTGAGGGGGAATATGTTCTACAAGTTTGGATACCCTAGATATCTAGTCACTAATCAGGGAAATCAATTCACCGCATGCATGATTGATAATCTGTTAAGCCAACATAAGATCAAGCACATGAAATCAACTCCTTACCACCGTTAGGCCAATGGACAAGTAGAAGTTACCAATAGAACATTGGAAATCATTCTCGCAAAGGTGGTGAGCAACAACATGAAGGATTGGTTTGAAAGAGTATTGTAGGCCACTTGGGCCTACAATACAACTTGGGAGACAACCACTAGCTTCACCCCTTATGATCTGGTCTACGGGAAGAAGACTATGCTCTCCATTGAGTTTGAGTACAACACATTAAGAATGGAAACATACTTGGATTTTGATGTTACAAGGGTACAACAAGAGAGGCTGCTCCAGGTCAATTGGTTAGATGAATTTAGGATGCAGGCCCTCCTACACATAGAGGTGACTCAAGGACAAAGAAAGGTTTGGCTTGAAAAAAATATTAAAGACAAAATGTTTCAAGAAGGTGATTAGGCTTTGCTGTATGACTCTAGGTTCAAGGATTTCAAAGGCACGTTGATGACCAGATGGCTGGGCCCATATGTGATAGAAAAGTGTAATGAAAATGGGGTTGTTCATATAAGAACCATTGATGAAGAAGGTATCCCCTTACTTGTCAATGGGCATAGATTGAAAGTCTACAAAAAACCTTTGTCAAAGGAAGAGTTTGTCAGTAGTATCAGTAAGGCAGTGATGGTGATTGGAGGCATCTCGCCTTCCACCTCACTGAATTCTTGAAGACTGTTGAATTTTTGAAAAAAAAAGAAAAAAAGAAAAAGACAATAAGAGACCTAGGTGAAAATCCCCATGAGGCACCGAAGCCCCACTTTTGGGTTGAAAACCTCCTTGACGTAGCCCAAGAGTGAAAGAAAAAAGAAGAAAAAATAAAAGATCCCTGGGTGAAAACCTCCCTTGAGGCACCTAGGGCAAGCAAAAAAGTTGAAAACCTCTTTGAGGTGACCTGGTTGTATTTCAAAACACACACACACACACACAAATGTTATGGCAGGGACCTCAATCCTGCTCACTCATAACAATTCCTGGTTTTTGCAGGTTTTCAAGGAAATAAAGGACACCAAGTCCAAAGGGAAGCAAGCCAAAAAAACTCCATTCCTCCTTCATTCATTTCATATCTTCCATTATCACCATGTATCGGGTATCCATACTCATCTACAACCATAAAAAATCCAATTTATAGGCAATTTTTGACTTCTACACGATTTCCTGTAGTTACTACAGGAGTTTCCTGTAGTACTACAAGAAGTCCTGAAAATCTACAGGAATGAAATCTCGGATGAGAAATAATAATGCAGGTCTTTTTTGGGTTGAAAGAGGAGGCCATTTACCTCACCACATCTCAACCAACACCATTTCATGACCATGTCGCCCTCTGTGTCCATCAAGAAATCCACTTAGAAAAAAAGAGAGAGAAAAAAACAAGGAAAATAAAGAAAAGTCCAAGGGACATAACATCAATATCCTACCTCACCTACCACTCCAGCTTCCCCATTTCCACCCCTTCCACTCCTACTTCAATACCTATTCCTCCTCCAAGAAAGAGGTAGCTACAAGATTTTGTGAAGTACTATAGGAAACCCTGTAGTAGCCTATATTGTAACAACAATAGTCTCTAGGCTCCTCCTTCGACATCCATGCAGAGGAAGAGTATCAACACCCTTGCAGGCACTATGGCACCTTTACAAATCTCAACAGCAACAAAAGAGGCTAGCACCTGCACATCACAACAGAGAAGACAACCTATTAGTTGGATGAAATAAAAAAAACAAGAGCAAAAGAGAAGATGTACCTGAACAAGAAGAAGCACAACATAAACACCCTCCAGCATGCATCAACAAAGAAAAGGAAGTGAAAGATATGGAACCTCATCCACACTCTCTCCTAAGTACGAATATGATAAAACTGTAAGAATATGAAAAAAGTTGGTTTTATAAGCTGAAGGTGGCTAGTCAACTTGGCCACCCTTAGCTCGAAAACAAAAAGTTAAGTTTGTTAGCATTCAAAATGAACCTCAAGGCTGAGAAGAGGAAACTTTGAGGTAGCCACAGACCAAGCTTTCGATCTGGCATCTACCCCTGCCAGACCAGAGAGGGCTCTCCCTTTGCCAACAAAATGTGGCTGTGATAATTGATTCTTAGGCTAGCTATGGAGTGAGGGGATTTGTTTGAAAGGTTCTTGGGTCGAACACAATAAGAGAAAGGACCATTGGGCTATGGAGTCGATTCCAGTTTATGGCAGCAAACTTGGGGCAAAGTAAGTGCAATGTTCAACGAGATAAAAGATTGAAAATGATAGAAGAATAGGGAGAACGCTTGCTGCCGTATAGGCATCAAACAGGGGATGGATCTACAATAGCAGCGTTAGATGAAAGAGAAACACAAGGTTACTCAACATAACATCTAACAGAGGATGGATTCTGCAAAGAACCACTACATTTAACAACAAAATCATCGTGAAAGGAGCTTTGTGTGTAGATGAATTCCTAACACATCTTTTAGATAATGCTGTAACAAGGTAGAAAAAACAAAATATGTAAGTGAGTTCTAGGAAAAACATACTAGACATTAAACACCCTGATGGATCCCAGGCATAAAGGGTAGAAATTGCTTTATTAAAATAATATTCAAGAAAAAACTTTACACAGTCCGAAGCAACCTCTCTCTGCTGCAAAAATTGAACCCTTACATCTTTAAACTAATCCTATTTATAATATTACAAAATCATTTTAAATTTCCTCAACATAGGAAATAAAAAATAAAAATAAAAATAATAATAAAATCCTATCATAAAATAATGTTATAAACTAAACAATATTGAATAAAACTCTCGTGAACTATGGAAAATAGAGTTGTTTTGAAAACCAAAATCACTGAATTTTTTCCAAGTGGATTAATATCACTGTATCTGCTCCTTTAAGTGTGGAACCATATTCCACAAAATCTTCCCTTTGACTGCCACCTCGCACTTGCCTACACCAATCCTAGATTTGTTTGATCAACCTGCTGTTCTTGTTCCTCCTTGGATGTTCTCTGACTACCAGTTGTACCCAAAATTCTACGAGCTATTATTTTGTACAACAATAACTGTAATGTCATCACTAGAAATGTCATACTCCAGCCATTCATTAACAATTTCAGCACCAACATTGCGAGGATCATTGAATTTTTCAACCATATCAACCATCGCTTGACTGGAGATAAACTCAAAAATTCCATCACAAGCACCTTAGAAACTGAATTATCCCCTATGTTTTCAGCAACAGTATCTCCAATGCTGTGCATTCTGGTTTTTCAATCCTTCAAGAAAAAATTATGCTTTCACTCAGACATGTAATCCTGTATCAAATATTTAACACCATAGAATGAATCCTCTGTCATTTTAATCAATCAGACACTTGGATTCAACATTTTTTCAGTGCCCTCTTTTAACATTTTCGTGGGCTTGGCACTAGACTCGGTTGTTGGGTTTTGACCTGTGTGTTGTGACTTGTAATATGCAACATGAGTGGCTTGGAGATTTAGTAATGAAACATAAAAGTTAGATATTATGCCTTGCATTAAGCAAGAACTCTGTTCCAAGGTTGGATGTCATGATAATAACTTTGTTTAGAAACTGACTGTGCTATTTGTTGCTTCTGTTTTTTTCCTAGGTGTAAGTGCTGCGCGTAGGGCCACACTCTAGAAGCACAACTCCACAACTAGAAGTGTAGCGCCACAACTAGATTGACTTGGATTTCGATTTCTTGACCTGTGTGTGTTGTGGATGTAGGGGCGCTAAGCTGTGCCTTCAACTCTCATCGTAAGCATGAGAAAAAAAACAAGAATCCTTGGAACCAATATGTAGGGTTGCTTCAAAACCAGGCCGTAACTTATCCAATTTGTCTCTTATCTAGATCAGGATTATTCAATTCAATTATGATACCATATGTTGCACCATCAATCATTCCCAGCTTGCGGGTTAGCTTGATTCCATCACTCAAATTTGCAACATGAAGTGCTGTTTCGAGCACAATAGTTTCATCAGCATCAAGATGCTTATCTAATTCCTTTATGCCAAGAAATTCTTGGAGCAGTGCTTGCAATTTTGGCATGTGAGTTATGGTCTTCTACCTTCAAGCCATAATGCTTAATAATTTTCTTTTTAGGCAAAAGTGCCTCCTCAAATAGATCCCCACAAATCACTTCAAATTTCTGCCGAGTTATGGTACTCCTAAAATCATGATCCTTATAAATATCGGCCTCATTATTAGTATTAAGGATTTCTTTGGTGTGTTTAGTTTGTGTCTTCAACTTCACCATTACTTCAAGAGATTTCCGCACCTCTATACCATTCCATCTTTCTTCAAATTGACATTTGGTATTTTGATGTCGAACCCTTATCGCCTTCCAATGCTGGGTTTCTCTCCTTGATGTAACCTTGGGGATGTCTCTACGCGCAGTGCCAAAGGGCTACAAACAATGCTTTTGAATATGGCTATACGCACAACACTCACAGTTTTAAAAGCCACCAAACACTCATCTAGAAAATAGCTACTGTGTCTTCTTCAAATTGACATCTGGCATTGTAATGGGTTTCATAGGATGTCTTTGACACACTGTAATGGCTCTTTCATGCTCAAGAACCTACAGATATTGTTTGCTTCCTTCTTTAAAACCATTCCTTTCCTTACGGTACATATTCATTACCCTCGTCATTGCAATTGTGTGAATCGACTTGAAAGTCACTGAAGAATCATCAAAAGAGCCACCATTGCTTTCTATTTCTGCATCCTTTCTCGTTGACATTTTTCCTTTATAATGTCCATATTGGCATCAATATCTACAACATTAGAGGCATGGAAAAGTGATTCCAAAATTACAACAACCAAGAAACAACCAATGCGAGGAAAAGTATGCGTGCTTTGTTCATGCCAAAAACTAAGAAATAATTTATACTTTATCCCACTTTATAGTCTCTACGAGACTTTCAACTTGAAGTTTTCACCTTTTAAGGCCTTAAGCTTCCCCTTAGAAATCATTTCTTGATTTGAAAACATGATTCCAGATTGGCCCTCTATTTCACTAGATCACCAACAAAACTATAATTCTGACCGAAGAATTGTTGCAGGTGCTTTTCTTTAATGTTCTATGACACTTTTTTCCCTTGTGAGATTGCCATACTTCTCTTTTTTTTTCTACTATGTACAAGGGTGCAATGAGGTGGAGTGAAATTCTGAACTTCAATTTGGCCAGATGCTGGGAGAGCATCAGTTCTAGTGCCATCATTCAGACCAAAACACTAATGTTTGCTTGCTGCAATATTTTCAACATCTGAACATACTGATGCCATAATAGAAGCCTATGAATTTGCAACTTTATTTTGTTCTAGTATCATGGATTTCATGGAAGAATGATTTTTAGGGTTTCAATAAGCATAAAGCCATCTCACCAAAAGATTTTAAAAGTATCCATGTCTTCCTTACAGCCATGTGCTTTGCAAAGTGATTACTTGCAGAAAGGACCCCAATGAAGAGATCTATCAGACCCTCTAGCAAAGGGGGGAGCTTTCCATTTGTTTGACATGTCAGGTATTCTTTGAGTTGAAAAGCTTGGAAGAGATGTAGGTAAGGATGACAGAAAACACTGAATGAACATCTATAAATCTTCAAGTAATTCCTCTCTAGAACCATGATACCAACAACTGTAAACAAACCTTTCACCTGCAATATCACTGTCAGCAATGTACAATGCCCTCTGCATAGATTCATGGATATCTCTTTCAATCAAATCAGAACAAGCTCACCATATGTTGAGATGATCATTAGAAACATGGAAATAGAACTCAAATTCTATGTTCTCTCCTTATGTATCACAATCCAGCCTCAAGACTAGCCACTGAAATCTCCTAGCTTCCTTTGGATCATTCAATACATGAATTGCTGCACGGGAGATCTTTGAGTCATTTATTCATTCGGTCATATCTTTTGATCCGGGAGTCGGTTTTGGGAGTGTGATATACCGTTGGAAAGATTTTTCCAAGTTTCTTATGATGGACACACTTATGACATGTTTTATACTAAATATCATGTGCAAAAAATATAACAAACCAGACATAGTAAGAGACCATTTTGATCCCTGGTGACAGGCTGGAACTAACATCGGCCTTATTGGGGATGGAAGCTCCTTGGAGGTGTCAAGAACACCATAGAACAAGTACCTCATCCATTGGGAAATATGGTCACAAACAATTGAAAACCTGAACAACTTATACCAATCCAAAAACATAGATACACTACAACCTATACATAAACAAATATTGGAAGCAAAGTGCTGCCTTGGGCAGCTTATTTATGCACAAACCTACCCTAATTTGCAGCAAAATCAATAGATCAAGTGATGTTGTAATGCCAGATCAATCAATCAAGTAAATGTGACAATGATGCTGCTTGGAAGTGCTTGAACCAGGACACTACCAGAAATGATGACAACCACACATGCAAAAAATGAGTCTGGTTGTGTAAAAGACAATCTAACTTATCATTCAAACTGAAAAAAATTTCCATGTACACTGCAATAGGATCGAAGAAACTAGACTTTTTTTGCTACCCTAACTCCTTAATACTTGATTCCAGTTGCAAATTATTAATGCAAACATCCACGAACAACCCTATTGTTTCTTGTTTTGAAGGAGGGAGAGTTTCTAAGAACTTTTTGGGATCTCAAAACTCATTGATTTAATTTGAACATCCAACAGTTCAATTTCATTTTCTAATCTTTCAACAACTAAGCCAAGAAAACAATATTTACTTTGAGGTGTGAGTCGGCTAGATTTCAAACAACAAAATACTGATGTTGAGAGACTCTGATCAATTTGAAATTTTGCTAACTCATCCCTTAAAGTCAATAACATTTCACTAGAAAACAGATTTTCCACATACCCTGTCATCGATGATTACCATCAACTTTCTAAAATTTGGATTCTGGATTTGTTGGCAATGAAGTCACTTTGAAACTTTGAAGCTTGGGATCTTGAACAATGGAGTCGTCAGGTAGATGATTTCAACCTTCATATGTGTCTCACTACTGTCCACCATCAACAACCAGATCTAGAACTTGAACGATCTTTCCCGGAGAAGATCTGTCAACTCGTCCCTGGTAGTGTCACCAAAATGTTAGCACTCAGAATGAACCTCAAGGTTGAGAAGAGGCAAATTTGAGGTAACGACATACCAAGCTTTCAATCTGGCATCTAACCCTGTGTTGTACAGGTAAACCCCCACTGTGGACAGAGGTGATCCCACTAGCCTAAATGGGGTCTAGCAACAATCAAACAACGCTAACACGCAAGTTCCTAATTGCAAAGTAAAGACCGATGATGAGGGCCTACCTCGAATCCAACGCTAGTATTTGTAGAAGAGTTGTCACTCCCATTCTTTCGCTTCAGCTGGTCACAATCCTCACGATCCTCGTGAACAGACACCTGCACATGCAAAGAACAAGACAAATACAAGCATAAAACCCAAGAAATGCAACTATGTATCAGTCAGAAAGGATACAACTCAAACATCATTATAAAGACAATATGAGTGGAACCATAATGATAGTCATCTATTATTATTGATAAACAAAAGAGAATACAACCAAGTTCTGATGCCAAATCCTCCTTTGGCCAGGTGATAAACAACACATGCCTTGCAAAGCTTGTAGGGGATGGGGAACAAGCCTCTCTCTCCTTGATTACTTGGGCATGGATCTCCTCCTTAAAGATATAGCCTTATGGGGATGAACAAGGCCTCTTCTAACATGAGCTTAGCAATTCTCAGACTTTGGGACTTAGATTTGGGAGCTTGAAGAGTATAATTACTAACTAGCTTGTCAAAGGCAAAGAGACAAGCTTATATAGAGGTAGGAGAAGTAGATAAGACCATCCAGAAGATTCATGGGATTGTCCTTATCATTAGGAAGCTTCTATTAGAGGTGGAGAAGTACTTCCCTCCTTGGGAGATTCGAAGCCCAACTGAACTAACTCAAACTGGAATTAGTTCATGGATAGGTTAGAAGGAACCTTCAGAAGTTTGTTTGTTAAAAACTTTACCCAACTGGGTTAGCGCTAGTGCGACTCTGATACAGAGCGCCAGCTGGCACGCCCTCTTTGGAGTATTTCCCCCATTAGCGCGAGTGATACACTGTGGAACAACGCCAATGGAAAAAAGGCTATATTTATGGGTATTTTGCAGAAGGTGTCTTCAGGGCATATGAAGTACATACTCAAGGGGATACAATGTAGGTGTTTTCAAGTTATGTCACTTCTCACAGATCCTGGAATAGGTCCTCCAATGTGTGGGAGAAGGGGTAACAGGGACAGTGACAAAATACTATGTAACAGATGCCCCCTAAAGCATGAAGCCCGAGAGAGAGAGGGGTGAAATTCTTTACAATAACATGGTCAACTGAAAACACGGCTGCTGGAGAACCTGCACGAAGTACAACTAATATCTCAAGTACATGATGTACATGGTATGGGTGCAACCATCCATAGCAGAGTACATAAAAATCTGGATCCAAGGTATGGACGCAGCCATCCAGCGAGGATCGATGAATAAACTCAGGCATGGGCGCAGCCATCCAGTGAATGAGTCATGTAGTGATTATAATAGTCCACAAAATGCAACCTGGATCTCAACAGACAAAATCCAGGGTCTTGCGCTCCATCTCGACCCGAAAAAAGTACAAGTTCAAGCATGCGAATATGGGAGTCGAAGTTGAACACGCGAGAACATCGTCTGATTACCAGTGAATGATGAAAACTGTTAATAGACACGAGAGGTACCAACAATAATGACAATGGTCCTCAAGGTACTATAGGTACAATCCACAGCGTGCGAATCAGTGAGCCAGTGTCGAACACCTGTAGAATCATCCGATCGGAGGCCAATGTGTCCACTTGGTCATGTTCTCGTTCTCTCCACACGATCGCCATTTTTGTGTATTTCCCTGCAAACACAAGCCCAAAACAATAAATTAGATTCTTAAATAACTTGAAATTGTAGGTAAATAGGTTTAAATTTGTTAAAAATTTGCCCAAAAATCCGCGCGGCCGTTGGCGCGACTGTTTCTAAAACAGTCGCGTCCATGGGCGTGTGCCCTATGGGAAAGTTGCCTCATTGGCGCGGGTCCGTGCCCGAAACCCACACCAATCGGCGCAACCATAAATTTGAAATCCTCCCTATAGGTGATGAAAAAGCAATTTAAAACAAATTCTAAACAGATAGAAATGGAGCTAAGGACGAGACCTCTTACCTGACACTGACGGCGCTCCAAATGGTCCACTGGATTTGTCGCAATCGCCAACTGAAGGTCACACTCCAAAAGCCCTAATGTCGCTCTCCAAAGGTAAAAAGTGAAAAGTAATTTTTTAATTTACCATTTTCACCATTTTATAACTTTTTGACCCCTAAATGGGTTTTAAAAGTCATTTTATGGATATTTTTATGAATATTTATGTCGAAAATGGATTTTACGCCGATTTCTTGTGCAGCGACAGGTGTTTATGCAGCTTTGGCGGCGAAACGAGTTGTATTTTATACTTTTTCGGACTTGGTAAATACATGAAAAAGTCACTTTAAAGTCATCTTTTTCTCTTTTCTGACTCTCTAAACGTGAAAAGAATGCCAAGTTGGTCCTCTCGACTCGTTAAATGGAAATGAGAGGCGGTCGTCTTTAAACCCTTTTCCGATCGTTTAAAAAACGAAAAGATCGTCGGACCCTTGTCGTTTCTGGTTCGTTAACGGTCACGAAGCGACGTGGTTTTTATCACTTTTTTACTTTTTCAGATCAGAGTCACTACTATGAAAATTACTCCTCAGTCTTAATGATTGGGTGGTTCTTTCGAGCATTGTTTTATACTTTTTCGGGCTCGAAAGACACAACTTTACGAAAAAGGACACTCCTGGAGTTCACTTTTCCGCTGTCTTTTCAAACTCTCTAAACATGAAAAGACGCCAAGTTCTTCCTTTGTCAGACTCGTTAAAACTTAATGACATCGGATTCCGTAGCAATGATGCCTCCCAAGCATATGCTATCCCCGTCAAGCTTGTCATCCAAAAAATAACTGGGGTACTCGCCAGAAATGGTGGGGGAATAAAGGAACCACAATTATCGTCGTGTCGGCAGTATGTCACTCTTGAACATGGAACTTGTCTGCATTCGTGTCTGGGTGGGGACATCTCATCTTGTTTTACATTTGCCTCCATGGGTTTGGGTTATCCTGTTTGACCATTCATCTGTTCATCGTCTTGTCACCATGACCCCTGATCATTTGATGTCAAATACTGCCAAGTCCACTGTCGTGCCGCCAATATGTTCAAGAGAAGTTGACCTCTGTAGAATACTCAACCTCCCTCTAATACCTCACACAAAACATT
>APFE031645010.1:100436-124806 GCA_000404065.3 Pinus taeda
CCAGCCTACTTACCTAGCATTTTTTCTTCTTTTGGTTTGGGTGCACTTGAACTAGCAAACCCAGCTTTTCAACTTTTCTTTTACTGTCCTCCTATCTACATCTACACTTATTTCATCCAGGGGCTCAGATTAGGCTGTTGAGCACCCTTGTTTCTCTACCTATCTAAGAATCTGCCAAGATTAAGCTGTTTGGACAGATAATGATTCTCTATATTCTACAACAGGAAATTGAAACCTAGGGAGACCAAGATTAAACTGTTTGGACCTTCCTTTAACTAAAAATTATTCAAAAATGGAATAGCACATCAAAATTGGAATACAACAGTGATATTTAGTCTAGCACACTCTCGTGGCATCCTTCCTTGGCCTCTGTAGCAAATATGGAACATTGCAGCATGCAAAGTATGACATATTTGGCATGTAAAAATGTCAATCATGAAAGATGAGTAATCTACTGCAGCAGGAGGCTAACACAAACCAAAATGCTAATGATTACCTGCTGCAATATTTTCAACATTTGAACATACTAATGCCATAATAGAAGCCTCTGAATTTACAACTTTATTTTGTTCTAGTATCATGGATTTCATGGAAGAATGATTTTTAGGGTTTCAATAAGCATAGAGCCATCTCACCAAAATATTTTAAAAGTATCCATGTCTTCCTCATAGCCATGTGCTCTACAAAGTGATTACTTGCAGAAAGAACCCCAATGAAGAGATCTATCGGACCCTCTGGTAAAGGGGGGAACTTTCCATTTGTTTGACATGTCAAGTATTCTTTGAGTTGAAAATCTTGGAAGAGATGTAGGTAAGGATGACAACAAAAACTGAATGAACATCTATGAATCTTCAAGTAATTCCTCTCTAGAACCATGAGACCAGCAACTGTAAACCAACCTTTCACCCACAATATCACTGTCAGCAATGTATAGTGCCCTCTGCATAGATTCATGGACATCTCTTTCAATCAAAGTAGAACGAGCTCGCGATATTTTGAGATGAGGATTAGCAACACAATAATAGACCTCAATTTCTATGTTATCTCCTTCTCTATCATAATCCAATCACAAGACCAACCACTGACATATCCTAGCTTCCTCTAGATCATTCAATACATGAACTACTACACGGGAGATCTTTGAGTCATTTATTCATTCGGTCATATCTTCTGATCTGGGAGCCGGTTTTGGGAGTGTGATATACTGTTGTAAATATTTTTCTGATATTCTTTTGATGGACACACTTATGACATGTTTTTCACTGAATATCATGTGCAAAACATCTAACAAAACCATACATAGTAAGAGCCCATTTTGATCCTTGGTGATAGGATGCGAAGACTGGCACTAACAAAGTTCTAGTCAGCACAACACGTGGAAAGGCCACATCAAATGAAATAAGTTAGAAATGTGGTCAAGTTAAGTTGTATATGAGTGGGTGATGATTATGAGAAAGTTCGGCATGATAGCTAATAGTGGGCCAATGATACAAAAGGATAAATTACTTACCCAACCTACCAACACCGCTCCAAGGAATAGACCATAAATAGAAAATTTCCCTAACTTACATGCAATACATCATTCATTTCGAGATTGAGAGAACTGGTACCACTTGGAGGAGTCATCGAAGGAGAAAGATATTCTCGGCCATCCTATAGTGAGCACATATAGGAAACACATAAAAAACTAGAGAAAACAGTGGGAATTGTCAAAAACATATACGAGGGGGTGCCTAGGGCCCAACTGTTCAAGGATTATCCTCAAACAAGGCACTACAGTGAAAGGTAGGTGGCCCATATCCTCTGTGTTTTAATTTGATATCTAGAAAAGAGGAAAGTAGAGTAATTTTTCATTTTTTTCCTAGTAATTACAGTGTGCATAGAGATAGACAAAATTATGTGGAGATAAAGGGAGAATTGTAGTCATCACCCTCCTAAACTCTAAACCCTCAGTCACCTGAGAAAGATCTTAATCTAAAGCCACCAAACTACATACGATCATATTGACAGAGAGAGAAAATGACAGGAGGTTTCAACAAAAGCGAGCCCACAAGAACATCTAGAATACAACTCCATCCCCCCGTGGTAGAGATTTTTAGAAGGAATCAATGATTGGGATTCTTCGAGATAATTAGAAGATATGATGATGATGTAGCTCAATAATTTTCAATGTCACTCACAACTCAAGCTAGAGTTAGTGCCACTTTTGTGGTAAGAGGATTGTCAGTAACAATTATCCCTAAAATCATTAGCATAATCACTACACTTCCTCTAGGTTTACAATGGAGAAAGGAGGATAAAGCTAGCATCACTTATGTCAAGAAGAATTTTTTCTTGGAATATGAGGATTGAATTGAGGAAAAAAATTGGCTTAGAAGGGAGAGAATTCCATATTTTTAGTATGAAGTAATCTATCACATTCTCAAGTATATTTATTGTGAGGGAAGGCTCAATATAGTCTATGGTTACTAGTTTAGACTCCTCCATGAGCTGAGATTTGGAGAAGAGTTACCTCCTAATAGAAGACTTAGTGTGCCCTAATTCTTGTTGCAATAAAAAATAATAGACATGAGCATCAAGGTACAAGAAGGAAATCATCAACAACTGGCACATCATGGACTAATCAAGCTCATAGTAGAAGATGCCCTAAGCCAATTAAGAGTCCCTATTCTATGGTACACATTTATAAACATGGACAGGGAAGATGTAATTGAAGTATTTGAGTATGAAAGAGACCCAACCTCTAGTGGTGAGGAAGAGGAAGAAGAACCAGAAGAAGAAGAGGAAGAAGAACATGAAGAAGAACTGGAAGAAGAAGAAGAAGAAGATCCCAAAGAAGAGGAAGAAGAACATGAAGAAGAATAAGAGCAACATGAAGAAGAAGAGGAATAAGAGGAGGCATAGAAAAATAAAATAGAGGGAGAGAAGAATAGAGGGGAAGAAACACAAAATGATGAGACAAGCCCTAAAACAAATATCAAGGAATGGGAGGAATCCCCAAGAGTATCTCTTGAACCCACAGAGAAGGAGGTAGCTACTGCCTTGACTTCCCTAAGCACACCCATAAATTCAACATGGAAAAGATAGAGGCAGACTCCCCTATATTTCAAAACAAGGAGGAGCACCAGGATAAAACAAGGGAGGCCATAAATACCTACCAAGACTCCTATTATCATTGAAGACTCACCAATAGGACAAGAAAAACTAGTCTCCCCAGAAATTAAAGGTAAAGAGGGCACATTAAAACATGATTCCCCAAAGTCACCAATCACCTATGTTAAAAGGCCTGTCACTAGGTCAACCTCAACAAAGAAAATCAAATACCCTTTGACCCCCTTTCAAAAAGGGAAAATCCTCCTACAGGTAAGCCAAACGGTCCTACAGGAAACTCTGTCTGCACTACAAGAAACATAGAAAAAGCAACAGGAAGGACAACAAGGACAAAGCAAAGGAAAGGAAGAAACAATACAAGTACAGGGGGAGACATATACTCTAAAAGTAGTAAAGGGAGAGTCCCAAGAGATATAGGAACCTTTCCCACAACCCAATATTAGCTCCTATTACAGATTCATTGAGGGAGGCAGAATAATACCAATTTTTTTTCCATCCCTCTATTCTTTCAGCTTCAAAAGGAGAGATAAAGGACACATCACCGGATGAAAATTGATAAATCGAAGAATGTAGAAGATGTGGGCCATATGGAAGTGAAGCTGCTAGAGATGGGAAAAGAGTTGAGTGAGATAAGAGATAGCGAAAGAGTGATGAAATCTCAACTAAAGGCTGAGAACACATGGCTGAGGAGGCAAGTATAGGAAAAAGAGAACCAATTGGCCACTATGGAAAGCCTCTCTATGGAGGCACTCTAGTGAAAGATTCCAACAAAATCATATGCCTTGTACCTAAAATATCATTGGTTGCAATTTTAGATAAAGACCCTAGCACAACAAAGGACTATGCCTTTCCAAGACTATAGGAAATTCATTGAGCTCTATGACCAAAGCACCCTGGAGGAAAGTGCTAAGATATCTGAATTCTACTTACATAACTTAGCCTTAACAGAATTGAATGTGTGGGACCCCAATCAAAAGCTGGGGGACTTACAACTGATGGCCTTGGCATCATGGATGATTCATGAGGAGGCCAGGGCTAAGGAAGTAAAGAGAGTGCTGGAAAGAGAAGAAAAATATCCCTTTACATATGAGCATAAAATACCAATTCCATGACTATCATTAGCACCCACAACCTCATTACTAATTATCCCTAGCTTGCACAAATATACCTAGCTACACAAGAGGAAGCAGTCACTTAGTTTGAGGACATTTTGAGATTGCTAGGGGATGAAAGCCAACAAGCATGCTAAAGGAGATGGGGCACCTTTACATACAACCTAAAGATCAAGGAGTATGATTCCCCTAAAAGAATTAGGGATGCACTAAAGAGGAACTCACTATATAAGAAGGAAATGCAGAGGCTCAAAATCAATTGGACTAGCTTGAAACTCAGTCCACTATTTATCTTGGGTATGTTCGAAGGAAGAAAGGAAGAAGAAGAAAGAAATAAGTTGGAGGAAATAGAGAAGCATATAGGATTTTATCCACAAGAGGAGAATACACCAATAAAAGCCTAGAATGTCAGAGAGGCCAAAAGAGCAATGAAAGACATGGACATAGATTAAGTTTCTCAGAGGATGAGAAACACTTTCAGTAAGGGGTGATGGTGAGGCTCATAAATAGGCAAATTATATGGACCTTAATGCCACTCTCCAAATTATTAAAATCAAATTTTCTCACATTTCTTTACATGTTTTGTTATATTTTTCTTAGTGAGAAGGCTAAATATAATATGTTATGTCATGTGGCCTAATGTGCATTAATTGCAGGATTTGGAGCAATTTTGGATAATTAAAGTGCAAGAACTCAAAGTAGAAAAGAAAGAGGGATTTTAGGAGATTGGATCTCCCTCCTTAACTCCTCACTCACTAGAATATTCCTCCACTAGATCTCATCAGCTCAGAGTTACAAGTAACCAAGCCACTGAGGTCATTGGCAGCTAAGTCAGTGACAGTTTAAGACAAGTTGACCTTGATTTGGGAGACAAGCCTCCCTAAATTTAAGGAAGTTGTTGGTAGCTTCAATTGTATAAATAAGAAGGCCTAGAGACTCATTTGGATTTGACTTATTTTGTTGTAGCCAAGAGGCATTTTTGAGCTAAAACATTATGACTGATAACTCATTTATTTTTTATATTTTAATGAAAATGAAAAACATTTGCATGATCCAATACTGATTTGACTCAGAGGGCCAAAGCTCTTGGGTTAGGGTCCAACCCTAGCAGTAGAGGTTCCTCTTTTTGTACATGTATGCTTAGATTACATTCATAGTTAGTTGCTGAAGTGATTTTAGTTTTGTTTAATTTGCAAGTATTTGGATGATTACTTAGTTTTCTTCCATTTGTGGATAGATAGATCAATGGTAGCATAGTGACAACAAACACTTCATAAAATCTTGTGATAGTAGCCTTTAACTCATCTCCCTTATGGGATCAGGATTTGAGGGTTCCATTCACATAGCCCGAAAACAAATTTATTGTTTGATTACTAAATAACCTAGGGTTTCTTATTGAATAGATCACTGTCTTTAAATTTCTTAGAAGTATCTTCAATTTTCATTTTGATCTCTGGAGTTTGATATGGGTTAGAATCACTTCCGTTCATAAACTTAGCCATTAACTATTAATAACTCTATTTTTCCTCCATTCAACTTATCTTTTCCATGTATAAATGGAATTGAGCATAAATAAAGAAAATGGTGTATGTTATT
Organism: Pinus taeda; assembly: GCA_000404065.3. Classification (NCBI taxonomy): domain Eukaryota; kingdom Viridiplantae; phylum Streptophyta; class Pinopsida; order Pinales; family Pinaceae; genus Pinus; species Pinus taeda. Next base: position 106,256 of record APFE031645010.1, read on the forward strand.
GTAGGGGCTTATGATATGCAGGGAGACCTCATCTCATTCGCCTCATCCAAGTATTCTCCACCTACGCTGCCAAAGTCCACTAAACCCTAATCCAAAATCTTGTTTTGTAAGAAAAGTGGGCATTTTCCTTGAGAAAATCCAACCATCTTGAAGCATTTGACCGAGCCTTGGGTAGTGTGCACCTCCTCTATGCCTTATTTCCCCATTAAAAACCTTTCCCACACTTCATCCTACCTCCTTATAAGATTTTAGCCTATTTCATGTAGTAAAATAGGGCATCCTGTAGTAGAACTAGGACATCCTGTGGTACTATAGGAAACCCTATAACAGCGTGCTTTAAACCCGAATTGAGTAGAAATGGTCATCTAAGCTTAGGCTAGGCCTTCAGTTGGCTCCCATAACCTTGAATCCATTATAGACTTGTTTCCCCATGCCTGTCTCCCCTGCCAAAGAACAAATTGGTTAAATTAGCATTTGCATTCATAAAAATAAAAATCAAAAAGGTTTTTTTCTAGAATTTCTAAGTTAGCACATGCATGCAACAATCACAATAGTTCTTAGATAAAATTCCATGCTTAGTTAGTCCAGATAACTATATGTTATACACAAGGTTAAGTTAGGTTGTTTTTGCAAGCAAAATGCGTAGATGCTTAGCTAGATGATTTCATGTCACTTTATAACACCTTCCAATTCAACACTTTCATTTCCTAGAGTGGGAAACGTTCCATTTTTACATTAACAATAATTTTCTCTTTTCCATTTGGTAGTTAGACTCCTTCTAGTCAATAGAAGATTGGTTTGAAAAACCATAGTGCTCTATCACTCCAATGAAAAGTGACAAGAGTAGACCATTGCATCTACTATGTATACAACACTGTCACCTCCAAGTTTGTACGAACCCCAGGTTGATGAAGTAAAGTTGGTAGCCCCAGGAGTTGAAAAATTCTTGCCGCAATACTGGTGCTCATTAATACCAAAGAGACGGAATCTACAAGTAATTTGATGTTATGCTGTTATTGTAGAAAAATGGACCATCTTTCTTCTAGCTGCTCAATTGGAAGTTCTAATCAAAGAGAGAGTTGTTCATCTAGTAATAGTGAAGAAGGAATTATTTTGGTAGTGGTAATTGATCTAGATACTTATCAAGAAGAAAATGGGTGCACCTCTAGTAGAGAAGAAGATAGAATATATCATGTGTCTATAGCATAATCCCTAGACTCAAAAAGGGAACAAGATATCAAAGAAGGTTATATTGAAATTGACATTGGTTATGACACTATTATCTCTTCTAATTAATTGGAAGATCTTGAAGAAACTATCTATTTTAGAAGGACACTTATATCTTCCTTAAGGAAATTAAGAAGTTTAAAGCCTCAAATAAGAATCTGGAAGAAAAAAATGTTGTATTAAAATATCAGTTGTCTAGATATCAGATCTATGATGCTTTGGATGAGATTCAAAGTAGCCAAAGTCCCCCTTGTGTTAATACATTTTTTTAACTCTAAAGGAGAATCAAGTAAATAAAAATTTGATTAGCAAGGAAATAATGAATCCAAAGGTAAATTTTTCCCACACATATTTTTATTGTGGTGAAGTAGGACATTATGCTTCTCTGTGTCTAGAGAAGAAGAAACAATTGCTTAAGAGGAACATAACAATTTTCTTAGAGAAGTAACTTGAACAACCACACGCAGAGAACATTTTTCCCTTAAGGACACAATTTTCAAAGGCAAAAAATGTCGAGAGAAGAAGCTAATGGGTATGTTAGTAGAGACTATAATAAGAATAACTCCTTTGACCCCTTTATAAATAATGTTGAATGCTACGAGTGTAAGAATTATGGGCACTACACAACTGCTTATAGACTTGGAAAGGTAATAACTCTTTCTGAAAACAATGAAAATAGAGGCAAAGCCTGTATAAAGGACCAACAAGGTCAATTGTGCATTAGTAATAAGAGAAACATGCTGAAAGTAGCAAGAACACAACAAAATTTTGATTTTTGTCTAAAAGAAAATCATCTCTTTTAACCTAATTCTAATATTCATGTGATTGATCTCTGTAAATAAGATACAACAAACAATGACCTCAATAAGATAAAAGAAACAACATCTCTGTTAGTTCTCCATTATGGAAAGAAACATAGACAATGAGAAAGAAGCACAAAAATAGATACACATGTTAGCTCTATTTGGTGAGAAGAAACAAAAGTAGTTCATATGCTCAGATTATGGCAGAAAATCACTCAGATAAGTTCATAGCAGGTTATTAGAAGATGGTGTTGCCCCAGTAAGGACCCAACATACCAAGGCATGGATTAAAAAGGGAGATAATCTAAAACCCTAACTATTTATAAGTTCAGAGAAGGTTATCAGAAGATGACACTGCCCCAATCAAGACCCAACATACCAAGGTGTGGATGAAAAAGGGAGATAATATAAAAACCTAACGATATGTAGCACTTAACACTCCTTTGTGACCAAAGTTACCTTAGGTATTTGAATGTCGCCCCCTATATTTTCATCTAGATAAGATCCAAAAGTTGGGGTTTTCACAGTGCAAACCAACTCTTTTTGCAAGGAGTGTTTTGGACGCCATAGTCCAGATTAGATTGATGAAAAACATTTTCCAGTGCCAAAACTTTGGGGTTTTTCTACTATAGTCCAACCCTCATTTTTGCAAGATATTTTACAATATCAAGCATTTTGGATTTCGGCCACCGTAATATTTATAACTAGGAGTATTGATCATGGGATGCTTGCAAGAGACTTTAGCCCATAAGATTCAGGACAACGAGGTAATCATAGTGGTACCATTCACCTATAAGCCCCTGATTTTCATGCGGTCCCAAATTTTTCCTGATGCGAATTCAAGTGAACCACATCACTACACTCTTGAACTTGCCCTCTTTCAACCCATACTACTCTCAAGTAAGCTCAAAATTTGACTAGGGATAATTAATGTACGGTACCAGGTCTCAAGTTATGTCTGTGGATAAAGTCAAAGCCTCAAGAAAACATCTGATGACTTCCATGCATCAATTAATGACATAATCACACAAGTATTGGAAGCCCTAAGTACATCTCCTGAACCCATGAGGGAAGAACACAATGTTGATGCACACCTAAAATGAGAATCTAGTCATCACATTCACTTTGATGGAGGTCACTAATATTTGAGTCACTAGACACATGCTGGACACGTACAAATTTGATGGCTCTAACTCGACAATATGGGTGGAGCAAATGGAATAATATTTACACTTAATAATATCTAGGATGATGACACTAAACTACATGTGGGAGCTATTTACCTGGAGCAAGAGTGATGATAGTGGTGGCAGTGGCATAAAACATGCTATCCCAGGAGACCAACTTGGAACATGTTCTCAAAATCCATTTGTGACTGCTTTGATCAGGAATCTCACTTTTTGGTTCATCTCATTAAGCTTAGGAAAACATGTACAATACAAGAATTCATTGTAGCCTTTGAATAATTTTCCATCCTTAATGAAGGACAAGGAGATTCCTTTTACTTGGAATGTTTCATCAGTGGCCTAAAGGAAGCCATCCAAGCCCATGTTAGATTGCATCACCCAACTACTTGGTTGGAAGCATGCAAAAAGGCCTTAGAGGTATAAGTCGCTTTAAATTACAAATCTAATCATCTAAATTTCATAGCATGGGCACCTCCCATCCCAGCTACAGGCCCCACCCAAAAACTTAATGTTCAAAAGGCGTTACTGACATAAATGTATGAAAGAAGGAAACAAGGACTCTACTACTACCGTGATGATAAATAATCCTCGAGACATAAATGCAAGGAGCCAAAATTCTTTCAAATTGATGCTATTGAAAATAGCTCAAACAATGAATCTCCATCCATTAAAGTGCCTGAGGAGGAAGCAGGTGAACCCCTAACAACCCCATACATTAATACTTAAGCTACTCCAGATGAGATGGTCTTGGGAATGTAGACTTCCTTCATCCCTATTTGATGATAGATCCATCCAATTTTCAGAGCCTAATGAACCACCTTTTGAAACCATATATCAAAAAATTCTTCCTGGTATTTTTTGATAACATTCTCATCTACAACATAACATGGGGTGCACACCTTCAACATGTTGACCAGGTACTGCAACTGCTCCAAGATCAAAAATTATTTGTCAAATTATCCAAGTGTTAATTTGGAAAGGAAGAAGTAGAGTATTTGAGATGCATTGTGGGACATGAAGGAGTGAGTTTTCATCCAAAAAGGATCCAAGCAATGCAAGAATGTCCCCAACCAAAAACCTTGAAAGAGTTTGAGGGGATTCTTGGGTCTCACGAGCTATTATAAATTTTTTTCTTCAGAAATTATGGACTCATTTCCCATCCCCTCACTAATATTATCAAGTAAAATTCATTTCTCTAGAGGGACACATCTCAATAGGCCTTCTTGGCTCTCAAACAGTCCATGTGCTCCACTCTAGTATTGGCCTTACTAGACTTCACAAAACCTTTTGTGATTGAATGTGATGCTTCAGGTTCAAGAATTAGCGTAGTATGAATGCATGAAGGTAGACTTTTGTATTTTTCCAGTCAAATCCTCAGTGGCAAAAATCTAGGTCAATCTACATATGAGAAAGAAATGATTTCCAACTTACATGTAGTAGTTCCACTATTGACTGGAACTATGCCATGCGCTAGGAGAGAGAGCCATTAGCAAGTGTCCTACGCAGGGGGGATTTTAGTGAATAGGGGTTGATGGCTTTCTTACTAAAACTGAGCCATTCACTATGAATGAGAGGAAGGATTAAGGAAAAGCATAATTTTCTTCAGTAGTGATCTATAAGAGGCTACACTATCCAATAGAACTATGCCATGTCCTAGGTAGGCAGGCAAAGCTCAATCTTGGCACAGTTAGCAAGTGTAAGAGGTCAATGTGGCATACCTTCTCACTGTAATTGCACCATGTGTAGTTCTTGAGTTCAAGGCTCAAGGTGTTCACAATTTCCCACTATAGAGGTCAAGGAGTGACTCCACTACTCACTGTGAATGTGACATGTGCTAGAGAGACAAGCAGGACTAAGTCTTGGGTGCAATTTTTAAGTGTAAGTGTGAAGGAAACTTAGAGTCTAAAGTTCAATATTTATCATTGGATTGTGAAGGAGGAGGCCCTTAGGATGTTACAGTGTGCATTTGGGTAAGGGATGTGCAACTATTGACTGGAAATGTGACATGCGCTCATCCACTAACTAGAAAATATGTGAGGGAAGGGGGAAGCCCAAAAATAGCTACATGTGGGATCAATGGAACAAGAGAGAACAAGACATGCAAAAATTTTCCAAAATAGGACCACACACATGTATAACATCAAATACAAGCCAAGAGGATGCATATTACTCAAAATCATCATGTGTACCTTGACACGAAAACAAAGTGACATTTATTTCAAAGTGAGATAGTAGAAATGCCTATCTAATATTGCATTGAAAGGTGTTCGTTTATGAACTTATCAAGGACAAAGAAAGTGTGAGAAAGTGAATTTGACACTTAGAATCTTGGAAGAAGACTAAAACAACAATCGACCATAAAGGGACCATGGAATGACAAATCACAAGATCCTTAGTAGGCTAAAAAATTCAAGAGTAGGCAAATTTTTTGAGGGTGTTGATTGCAGTATCAACACGTAATTAAAATATGTTTTAACCCTACATTCTTCTCCTTCAAAGGAATTTTCTATGAACAAGCATAAGGAAAATCAATGGTATCCTCCCTATCTCTTATTGTTACAAATATCTTTATGGAGAATTTCGAGACTATGGCCCCTAATTCTTGGCATAAAAAACCAAGGTGTTGGTATAGATTTGTTGATGACACTCTTGTAGTGTGGCCTCATGGGATTATTTCCATCTATACTTTCCTTCATCACCTCAACATCCTCTCCTCAGATATCCAATTTACTATGGAATTGGAAGAGCACTTGTCTCTTCCCTTTCTAGATGTCCTTGTTACCCATGTTTCTAATGGTTACCTTTCCTTCCAAGTGTATCACAAAATAAATCACACTAACCATTAACTCCATGAAAAATATCATCGTCACCTTTCTTAGAAGTGTACCATCCTTAAAACACTATTAAATAAATTTATTAGAATTTCTGAACCATAATTTCTAGCCAAAGAAAGAGTTCACCTAACCAAAGCCCTTATCAAGAATGACTACTCTTTAACCCAAATCAACAAAGCCTTTAGATCTTCCTACTCTCAGCACCCGAAATCCCCACTATGATTCTAATTTATGAATGTGTTGACGCCTCTAAATTCCTAGCACCAACATTGGGGATAGCCACCCGGTTCAGACCTTAGTACAACTCCTTTTCCGTTTGGTATGGTGGCTCTGACTGGATATTATGGGACCAGTTTCCTAGTAATGTATGATTTTATGGATGATTGTTTTATAATGTATAATAAAGATGATAAGTGCTTTGAACTATAAATAAAAAATATACAAATATACTTATCTAACCCAGGTAATGTGTTAACAATGTGATTTTTGATTATTCCTAACAGAAAAATAATCATATAGATGGCTTACTTTAATTAGAAAGATGCATTCATATGTAATGATTACTTTGTTTAAGAAATTAAGCAAAGTAATTATAAAAACATATCGCATTCATAACAACATATATTGCTGACATATATCTTTAAAGTATAACAATTCTAAATATTTAGAAATGACATGATAAAGAATTGATTGAAGAGCATATATATATCAACAATAACAAATTTTAAAAGGAATGCTTCATCACATAAGGAAACAAGACAAAAGAATAGTGATAGAAATACCACATGCATTTGAGTCTTTCCAATGTAAATAACACTTCGATTCCACTTTCTTATTTGAGAAAACTTCCAGGAGATACAAAAGTGCAAGTCTTGAAAAAGATTCTTCACAAAAATGTAGAACCTTGATCCAATACTGATAAAAATATATTCAAAAGTACAAAAAAGTAACTTCTCAAGTCAAGTTTTATACAAATTGAGGACCCTTTCTTAAAAGACATGAAAGGGTTTAAATAACAAAATAAAAACTAACTGTCAGTAAAAATTGCTTTGAGCTGTTGAAACTGCAAATAGGAAAATTTGGGGTTTGATTTATGAAAATAACAGTGCGATATCCTTTGAATGGATTAATTGTATCTACTTCTTCTCTTGCACTCGGAACTGACAAATTGAGATCATTTCCCGAATTTCTGGATGATGACTCAGCCTGGAATGTAGTTAACCTATGTATGTGGCATCTGATTCTCAGGAACGATGCGATTGATAACGTCGACGAGAAATTTGGTGGCCATTTTCTGGCTATGCGGCTTGACTAGGAAGAACAAAGATGCATCCCAAGTCAAGTTTTTCACTTTGCCAATTTGTTCTTCTCTGCTGGCTAGATCCTGTCTCCATTGATTTTCTAGCGCTTTTACCTTTGGGAGCTTTTCCAGGGAGAAATCGAAGATCAAGTTAACTCCATATAAGCTATGATTTACCAACTCAATCATACTATTCATTGTAGCCATGACTTTGAAAGTAACTCTTTTGGCCTTTATTAACTGTGATTCCCACTCCGAAAACAAGACTTCTTTGTGCTATTCTTGGATTTTCGGTGGATTAGCAGCCATGCCTTCTTCTGTACTTTGCCAAGAGAGAAATCTTGTGACCTTATCATCTACATTTTCAAATTCTAACTTGGTGTCAACTGCCTGTTCAATGAGTGATGCAATGATGATGCACAATGGGCCAACCAATGATATTTTATGGCAAAGGATATTCAGTTACTGAGATAAGGCTTTAGTCACTTCTAGGGCTTCTTTCTTTAATTCATCAATCTTCAGATAACCTTTGAGTTTCTATACCTGTAATTGTAGCTGCGCGATTTGTTCTTCTTTAGCCTTCTTTTCCTGTTGAAGTGCTGCTTGAAGCTTGCTGAGTTCTTGAGACAACTTTTGTTGTTTCTAGAGAGCCTGCTGATCGATCTTTTGTTTCTCTAGATTTAGCTGTTCTTTTAGTTGCTCATTCTATTGTTTTTGCTTTGCTAGCTGTTGCTCAAGTTGACCGATTTTCTGCTGTTCCACTGCCATTTTCTCTTCAAGTTGGGTGATCCTTAGATCTTTTTATTTGATCAATTTGCTAACTTTAGAGGCTTTGTCCATTGTAGCGGCTGTATAGGCACCTACATATTGAGATAACTTAGTTGAATCCTCAGAAGGATTAACTTCTAAGTCTTTCCATACAAGATTCATCAGTTCAACTTGAGGAGTTGAGAATGGTCCCTGGTCAGTTTTCCTCTTTTTCCTCTGTATTTTGACCATAGCCCTATGATTTGAACTGTAAAATACATCCAGGGGTGGTATTTCCTCAACCTTTAGTACAATTTCTTCGAAAGGATTCTCTGGAATTATTTCAATATCATGCTGAGTGTTAACTATACCGATTGCCCCTTCAATTGTAATACTAGTAACAATAGGCTCCTGTGTTGTGGGTGATTTTGGTATAATGATATTTTGGGAGTCATTTTGGTTCTTGATATGCTGATCAAATTGCTCCCATTCCTTGATTAAGTTGGCACCAATATGCACATTGGTATCTAGGAGCTCATTGGTTTTTTCATTTATCTGCTCCTTTTTGGGAATCTTCTTAGTAGTGTGTTCTTCACTGTGGCCTTCTTGCTGCACCATAGGGGTAGTGTTCAATAAATACAGAGGTATGGTTTGTACTCCCTATGTCCTAAACTGCATAAACTTATCTATCTCCTCTGCTCCCTATTGATCCTTGCTAGATGTTTTACCTATGAAAACGACTTAACTGAAGCGAACAAGTCATCATAGTCATCTTTCTCATGTTCAAATTTGACAAGTTTCACTTGAGTGGTAAAGTTGTAAACCACTTCATTTGGGTCATACTGTCTCTTAGGGATGATTGCTAACTTCAAGATTTTTATCTTATTTTCTTCTTTCTCGGCATGTTGGAAATCATGTAGTGAGTAAGTAACACAACAGAGGGGAAATGTAGGCCACATTTGTTTCTTGGAATCTTTGAGGTTCTTGGACATTCTCGTTTCCATTATGTAGTGAGATATTTCTCTGGCCAATAGCTTATCGGGAATGTACAATGGAGAACATGTGGATTTGTGGTGCTACCAAAAAGTTTGACATAGGTGAAATTGATGTTAGGTCAATGTTGGCCTCATCGGATAACCGAGGAGAAGGTTTTTTGAATATGGCCTAATGGACGAGTAAAAAAAAACCCATGGAAAATTCTATATTTATGATATTTATAATGGGCATTCCACAAATACTTATGATAAATGTGAATAGGAGTTGGGTCTTGAGGAGTCCATTTCCAACCTAGAATGGGGAAGTCAGAATTGAAACAGATGGTATCCATAATGTAGGTGTTCCTATAGAATGGGGGTATTATTCGGGTAGTTACATACATATTTCTTCTATAATCAAGGATTTGGTTGGCCATTTTATCTGATAAAATGGTTGCCCAATCCATGATAAAAGAGTTAATTGCTGCTTCCATTAAAGGCACCATTTCTATGGAGAATCTAGCTGAATCAAAGACTCCAAAGAGTCTACGTATCATAGCACCAACATAGCAATAGGGAGATGCTAAAGAGTCCATGGAGAACATACCAGAGAATTCATGCTTATGCTTGTTTGGGAAATGTCTCCATTGCTTGATAGGGTCCGACTCTACATCGTTCTCCTTAGCGAAAGCTTCTAAAAATGCCTTGTTTTAATGTTTCTGGAGGTTCGACAAATGATACATCTTCTTGACATCTTATGCTCTGAATGTCCCGAACATCCTTCCATCGGCTGTAAAGAATGCTTTGTTAGTTATGGTGATACTTTCTATTACCCATCTCACTAGGTAATTTAATGGTAACACTTTCTCACAGGCTGTTATTTTGTGGAGGAAGGAGCTAGCTAAATCCTTAAGAGTATTTTCTGATTTATCACTTGAATCAACCGTTCCTCCTTCTTCAATTTTGGTTGGATCCCCGACTTTGAGTAGATTATATATGCCCTCCCATGAAGTCTTACCAACTCTTGAATAGGTAGTATCAGCTATCAGTACCAACTTTGCTGGTTCATCTTTTGCTATGTCGGGGACCTTTACTTTCAGAGATTTCTTAAACATTTTTGTTGGATTGATGATTTCAGATTCACTCTACAAAATGAAATAGAAGGACATAATAGTGGAGAAACTTGTTAAAGGCTAATACACAACACATATGACTAACAACAATTAAGCGTAATAGATTCTATAGATCTATGATATATTAAGCCACCACAGATGAAATCCTTGAAGGATTCAACCATAACTGCTTCTTAATGATTTTCCTGTAACTTCCAACATGAAACTTTAATTCCGTGATGGTATGTCGCATCACAACTTTATAACGGTCCTTTTTAGAATGGGTATCGTGACTTCCCAATTAGCAATTAGAGATAATCACATATTGCAGATCGAGATTTACAAGTGCCATGCTTAAATGGTTCCTATGCATGGTTGCGATTGCGATAAGTGGTGAGCTAGTAGGGGAGGCGACATGATTTAAAATTTATAAATCATTTAAATTTTCTTTATAATTGACTTATAACTTTAAACCACACATGTTCGTAATACTTCAAGTTTTACCTTTATCGAAAGCGTGATATATGATAATGAAATCATATCGGAAGATTTCAAAGGAGCTTTTGGGATGTGTCTTATGATTTTAGCGATGCGCGATTGTGATCGGCTTATCGCATTGGAGGTTTTCCATGGAACACTTGGGATGTTTTCTTAACGAGTAGCGATATGCGATTTCCGATAGAGTTATCACATCAACAGATCTCAATGGAACACTTTAAGTATACCGTTGAGATAAAGGATGTGCGTGATGCAACAATTTGCTTTTATAATTATTTCCTTTGATAAAGCTTTTTACACTAAGGTTTTATTATGACTCAAATTTGATCAGATTTTCTTAAAAGGACTTCCATGGGTTCAAAATTTTTGAAAATTACGCTTGCGATCTAACCTACCCTAAAAGAAAATTTTAATATGACCTATTATAAAAATTTATTTTCAAACGTTTTATTGATTTTATTTATATTCTAAAGGGGACCCATTTCTTATTAAAGTTTTATATGAAATTTTTGAAATGGGGAGGGTTGTTGTATGGCACAACAATTGGCAATTCATTGGGAGAAACAATTATCTATGAAAAATAATGCAATATTAAAAAATTTCTTAGTTTGGAAACAATTGAGGATAAAGAAAACCATCTAATAATAGCTAAATAAAAATTAAATCTGAATAAAATAACAATTTTTTTCAATTTCTTTTACAATCCCTTAAAAATAAAACATTTTTGGTTTCTTCAAGCTTTGATTGGCTGATAAAGATAAAGTAGGGGGCTCCTCCAACTTAGCTTTTAAATTTACTCTTTTGTCAAAGGTAGTGCCTCTGTTGCCAGCAAACATCTATAGTCTCGATAGGGTTACCTTTTGACCATCAATCATTCATTGTCTCATCCATCTAAGAGTATAACTTTTGAAAGAGAAATCCATAAAGATATGTTTACATATATATTTTTTGATAATATATTCTTTTAACTTTTTAAGATAAAAAGCCATTGTCCTCGTTTGGGAGCCAGCTTATAACAATGCCATTCATTGGTTGTAATTGAACTGAACAAGCTGCCTCGTAATGAGACCCCTTGTCTTATGATTATAAGTCATTAACTTGTATTGATATGCGGTATTGGTAATGTTAATTTAATTAATTCCCTATGATCATGGTAAGTAGGCTCGTGATGAGACCTCTTATCTTTTATATTAGACATATTTTAGAATTACACTCTGAAAAATCATAAACTTAGTGGATGGGGTGAATGACTTTCTCCTTAAGAGTTTATGGATGAAATTTTTAGAGTTATGGATGCTAAGCTTGGAAAAGTCTTTATTTTTATGAATAACCTTTCTCGACTTTATAAAACTTAGAATGATTTACAATATTTTCAAGGTTTTGGAAGATTTTACAAAATATAAAGAGGTTCTTAGAGTTTCATGTTTTATTCATCTTTCCAAAACTGTAATCATTTCTCCAAAAGTTTCCACCTATTGAAAATAAGTATTCACAATATTATCTTAAAGATACTTTCAATAGTAAAAGGCCAAGGGAAGACTATTTACAACATTATTTTTCTAAAATAAACAAACTTGCATAAGGAATATTTACAGGTAAGAAGGGGTTTCCTCAAGAAAAGAATTTATTTAAGATAAGCCCATTCACAGGAAGAGAATCTCTCTTTCCTGATAAATCTTGTGGTATGAACTTTGATGAGCCTATATTTTCAATGATTTGAAATGATCCAAGCCACATCTTTTGAAATTTGGTATGTTTATATTTGTCTTCATGTGCTTTGTCCCATTTCAACATGAGATCACCAATTGTAATGTTTTTGAGCCAGTAGAACTTGCATTAAAAAAATATTTAATTACTTGTTGATGTTTAGTATGAGTCTTTCTTCATCTAATTTCAGGATTTGATCAAATCTTAATTGAATAGAGGAAGAAGGATTTTCTTCAATAAATTGCACTAGGGCTAGAGATGGGAGTGTTAAGTTTGAAGGTATTACAATTTATTTCCCATATACTAAGTTAAAAGGAGAAGTACCAATTGAGGCTTTCTGAGTTATGCAATCTGCCCATAATGAAAATATTAAATATTTATGCCAATTCTTTTAATTTTGATCAACAATTCTTTTAATAATCTTAATGAGATTTTTATTAGTTGACTCTGCCAAACCATTACCTTGATGATAGTAATTTGCAGAATATTTTAATTTAAAACCTCTCTTAAGAGAAAATTCAACTATACTACTCCCGAAAAAATAAGATGCATTATAAAAAATAAGGGCATTAGGTACACCAAACCTGGTAATGATGAATTGATCAATGAATTCAATGATTGCATCAGAATTGGTTACCTTTAATGGAATTGCTTCTACCCACTTTGTGAAGTAGTCCGTAGCTGTAAGGATGTATCTGTGTTGCTTGGAATAATGTGGAACAATCTCTCCTATGATATCAAGCCCCCACTATTCAAATGGTTGCTCAATGTTTACTGGTTGTAAAGGAAATGATGGTTTCCTTTGTCTCCCACTAGGAATTTGGCATATCTTGCATTCCATGACATAATCATGTGCATCTTTAAACAAAGTGGGCCAACAATATCCAACATGTATTAACTTGTGAGCCGTAGTATCTCCTCCAAAATGTCCACCTGCTAGACCATCATGTAATTCTTGCAAAACCTTTTGTGCTTCAGTTTTTTCAAGGCATCTTAATAAAATTGAATCATTATTTCTTCTAAATAACACATCATCAATGATTTCAAAGTGTTTTGATTTTAATCTTAAAGCACGTTTGTTTTTGTAATTGAAATTAGGGGGAGCATATCCATTTTTCAAGTAGAATATTAGATCAGCATACTGAGATTCATAATTTATGATGCTTATCTCGTTCACTTGAAGAGTATTATCTGAATCTTCATGTTCTGAAATATTAGAAGCTCCTGCTAATAACTTGCAAAAACCTTGTCCTCTAACAATTTTTGCTGGTTTAATATCAATATCATATTCTTGTAAGGCTATTACCTTGTTAGCTCTTTTCTCTCCTACTTCCCTTTGAAATAGCAATTGCCTCATTGCAGAGAATGGGACTATTACTTTTGTGTGTGTTTTTAGGAGAAATGGTATAAAGTGTTTGATAGATTTAAACACCACAAAATCTTGTTTTTATACTTCTAAATAGTTGAGTTCAACACCCTGCAAATTTGAACTAAAGAAGGATATAGGCGCTTCTACTTTCTAATCATTGATTTGTGTTAAAATAGCAGCATAAGATGTTTCAGTGGCCAAAGTATACAAAATAAAATGATTAGAAAAGTTGGGAGTATTCAATGCGGGAGCATTAATGATTACCTATTTGATTGAGTCAAATGATTATTTTTCGTTACGTCCCCATTTGAAAAATGAATTTTTCTTAATCATAGTTTGTAAAGGTAAGACTATATGAGAAAAATCAGGAACACATATTTTTACAAAATTTATCTGTCCCAAAAATGATTGCATTGATTTCTTGTTACATGGCAAAGGAATACCAGAAATATCTTTTATCCTATTAGGATCAATATATATGCAATCTTTGGATACAATAAACCCTAAGAGTTTTCCTTCATTAAGAGTAAAGAATGATTTCTTGGGATTTAGAGAAATCCCATACCTTTTACATCATTCAAAGATCTGTTTTAAATCATGTAGATGATTAGCCCTTTTCTTGGAAAATATAGTTATGTCATCTAAGTAAACAACAATTGACCTATAGATCAAACCTTTGAAGGCTATATCCATGGCTCGTTGGAAAGTAGCTCCGGCATTTATCAAACGAAAAGGCATTTTCTGATAAGCATATGTTCCCCATTTAGTTCTGAATGTAGTTTTTAGTCTATCATCTGGATGCACCAATATCTGATTGTATCCTGAAAAACCATCAAGAAAGGACATTAAATCTGAACCAACTACTAATTGAAGTATCTATTCCATTGTTGGTAATGAGAAATTATCTTTCTAACATGCCTTATTGAGATTTCTAAAATCTATGCAAATCCTAATATCACCATTCTTTTTTCTTACAGGTACCATGTTTGAAACCCATTTAGAATGTTTGATCGGGAAAATTATTTTAGCTTTCATAAGTTTATTCAACTCTGCTTTGATTTGACTTTCCAAATTTGGGTGAATTTTCCTTAACTTTTGTTGTACAGGTTTCTCATCAGAAATAATCAGAATTGTGTGTTGAATGATAGAAGTATCATAAGTTCTCAGGTCTTCGTAATTCCAAGCAAATTTGTTTAATAATATGATGAAAGCAAATCTTTCTTTTGATGTGAGTTCAAGTCGTAGATTGGCATTTTATGGTTTGGCCTCAGTGCTAAGATTTACTAATTCAAACCTTAAATTAGAACTTTGAAGTTTTGCATTAGTGACCTTTTTGAATCTATCTTTGATATCATAGAGATCTTCTAGTTTGACCATAGATTTAGGAATAGAATTCTCATTTAGTATTTTTTTTAGTTGAAGATGATGATCACTTTCATCGATAATCTGATCATCATAAGGTTTTTCAGAAGTTAAGAAATTTAAGATGTTTTCATCATGATTAAATACCTGCCAATTGGTGACATTTTATGGGATAGATGGCTAAAAAATTAATTCAGTTGAAAACCTATCTATACTATAATCCTCGGATGGAAGGAGCTTATAAGAAACATTGGCCAATAAATTAGCTATTGCATTTTGAGATCTAGGAATAGGAGAAATTTTGAATGCCAGAAAATGAGTTATGAGATCTTGAACAAGGGATTGATAATGTTTGAGATGTCCCGAGAGACAATGGATAGTGGTCCTTACTTGTTTGATGACAATTTTAGAATCACCAAATACTTTCAGATATTGAATATTCAGGCCTATTGCTTTATAAAGCCCTTGAATCAATGCCTCATATTCCACAGTGTTATTGGTACACTGAAATTCTAGTCTACATGATAGCATAGTTTTTCCCCTTCTAGACTAACTAAAATACACCCTGCTCCTGCACCGTCATTGGATTTTGATCCATCCAAATATAAAGACTAAAATAAAGTCTTATCTATAGATTTATTTACAATTTCATCAAAAATACTAACACATCTTGAGGTATCAGTATGAGAGAAATTTTCAATTTGTCATGCGATACTATTAACAGGAAAAGGCGATTGTTGAGCATTAAAGTTTCCAAAGAATGACTCAGCTGAGTAATTTCTGAGAATGTTGTTATTGAAAGCTATAAGTTGGTTTTCTTGTTTAAGCTTTGTTATTGTATGAGAACATGTAGATCTATGGTGCTGCCAAAAAGTTTGACATAGGTGAACTTTTCTAAACCGAACCAACTGCCGATTGATGTTAGGTTAATGTTGGCCTCATCGGATAACCGAGGAGTAGGTTTGTTGAATATGGCCTGATGGATGGGTAAAACAAAACCATGGAAAATTATATATATATATGATCTTTATAGTGGGCCTTCCACAAATACTTATGATAAATGTGAATATGATTTGGGTCTTGAGGAGCCCATTTCCAACCTAGAATGGGGAAGTCAGAATTGAAACAGATGGTATCCATAATGTAGGCGCTCATATAGAATGGGGGTATTATCCGGGTAGTTACATACCTATTTCTTCTATAATCAAGGATTTGACCAGGCACTCATATAGAATGGGGGTATTATCTAGGTATTTACATACCTATTTATTCTATAATCAAGGATTTGGTTGGCCATTCTATCTGATAAAATGGTTGTCCAATCCATGATAAAATAGTTAATTGCTACTTCCATTAAAGGCACCATTTCTATGGAGAATCTAGCTGAATCAGAGGCTACAAAGAGTCTACATATCATAGCACCAACATAGCAATAGGGAGATGCTAAAGAGTCCATGGAGTACATACTAGAGGATTCATGCTTATGCTTGTTTGGGAAATGTCTCCATTGCTTGATAGGGTCTGACTCTACATCGTTCTCCTTAGTGAAAGCTTCTAAAAATGCCTTGTTGTAATGTTTTTGGGGGTCCGACAAATGATACATCTTCTTGACATCTTCTGCCTTGAATGTCCCAAACATCCTTCCATCGGCTGTAAAGAATGCTCCGTTGGTTATGTTGATACTTTCTATTACCCATCTCACCAGGTCATCATATGGTAACACTTTCACACGGGATGCTATTTTGTGGAGGAAGGAGTTGGTTAAATCCTTAAGAGTATTTTTTGATTTATCACTTGAATCAACCATTCCTCCTTCTTCAAATTCAGTTGGATCCTCGGATTTGAGTAGATTATATATGCCCTCCCTTGAAGTCTTGCCAAGGCCTGAACATGTAGTATCAGCTATCAGTACCAACTTTGCTGGTCCATCTTTTGCTATGACAGGGACCTTTACTTTCTGAGATTTCTTAGAAATTTTTGTTGGACTGATGATTTCATATTCGCTTTGAAAAATGAAATAGAAGGATGTAATAGTGAAAAAAATTGTTAAAGGCTAATACACAACAGACAAGACTAACAAAAATTAAGCGTAATAGATGCTACAGATCTATGATATACTAAGCCACCATGGATGAAATCCTTGAAGGATTAAACCATAACTACTTCTTAATGATTTCCCTGTAACTTCCAATGTGAAACTTTATGCCATGATGGTTGATGAGCCCCAATTTTGGTACAATTTGGGCTCATTTTGGCCTATTTTACTTGCTCAAACCATTCATTTTTTTTTCTTATGCATGCATTTCTTAGTTTATTCATGTTTTTTGTAGGAAGAAGGTTAGACACTTTATCCATGTGACTAATGTGTTATGATTCCAGGTTTTGGCATTAAAAAGGGAGCAAGAGACAACGAAAAAGGGGATAAGGAGATAATGAGGTGGCACTGCTGATTTTGTGGAGAGATGTCCACGGTCTTGGGACATTCCTCGGGATTCCCACCAAGAAATCCGAGCTCCAATCCATCTCCCCTCCGAGCTTAAGAAGCAGCCAGCTGTCCTACAGGAACATCAGTCATAAACTGTTCTACAAGAACAGTAGTTATGACTACCCTACAGGATCCGCAGTTAGACTCTAGTTCGACAGTCGAGCTCCTAAAATCAAGGGTACTTGGTGGATCATCGTTTTTGTATAAGTATGAAGGCCTTAGCCTTAGATAGGTTGTTGAAACTCTCGTATTGCTATTGTAATTTTGGAGCACAGTTCAGTTTTCGTTCCTTTTTGTAAGCCAATTTGGCATGACATCAGATTATGAATAAAGAAGGCAATTTGTGATCTAGTTCTGAGTTTCTTAAGGAGACTATAGCTCTTAGGTTAGGGCCCAACCTGAGAGCCATAGATCCCCTCTGCTGAAGTGTTGTTTCCATTTCATTTCCAGCACTTTAAGTTTTCGTTTGCACATGCAATTCGAATTACAGTTTGGTGATTTGGTTTTCTTATGAGTAGGATAGATTTTGCTTATGGTGCAGTTGTTTCCACTTGCTTAGTGTAGCAGAGGATAGATACCATCAATTGGGGCTCCAGCAAAACGGTTGTTAAGGGCTCACTGCCATCTCTCTTGAAGATTGGGGTGCAGTCCATAAATAGCCACCAAAAACACGCATTACTTTACTTGATGATTGCTGCAATACAGTCACGGTTTTGATTAGATGCTTCCTTGTCATTCACACCTGCACACATACTTTCATCACAGCCTCATACATATTTCTCTTCGCGTTTTGGATTGCTATTCATTGAATTCATGGCATAAGTAATTTAGGTTGATGCATTTTCGGTTTGGTGACAGTCATAATCACTTGTTTCATTTACACTCCTCTTTCTCGTTCCATTACCATCTCCTCCATCTTGATCACGCATGCAAACATATCTCCTCG
>APFE031645012.1:13185-51711 GCA_000404065.3 Pinus taeda
TTTTATTTTTACATCTAACTTTTCCATTAACCCATATTTAAAATTTCAATCAAGATTCGACTCATTAAAATAAATAAAAAATCACTAATTTAGTAGCCCTCAATTAGGGAAAACATTAAAATTAAAATAAAAGTGGCTGCCAACCTCCCTACCAAATCAACACAAAATAAATACGGTTAAACTAAACATTGACCATTGACCATTGGCCATTGATCCACCCATTACATGATATCATAATTCACATAATATGATAAATATAAGTCTCTGTTTATGCGACATGATATCGTTCATATAGATGAATCAATCACATGGGGAAGGGAGAGTAAAGTTTTGGTATGTCTGTGCAGTGCATCTTCTCCATTGTGTGATGGCATTCAGCATCCATGGAAGAGATTCTGCATCCTCTCTCCTGAACAGGGTTTAACATCCAATGCAGAGAAGACATGACAGTCGACCCATGCTACAATTGTTCACAATATGCAACGTCTACCCTTAAATTTTTTTGTTTGAGTGCTTCTTAGCCTCCATGGTCTCAATCAATTTTGGAGATGACTCTGCTTCCCACCATCTGAGAAGGGTACCTGTAAAACACTGAATGATAGTTTTACAAGCATCTACTTCTGTTTTTCCTCTTAAACACATGAGTTTGTATTCTGTATACATGATGTCAATCATTTGACGGATTTGGCCTACACTCATGTTGTCTATATTCCATTCTCTATGGGAATCAGGGAAAAAAGTATGTGCTTCAGGCATTCTCCCTTTTCCTTCTATATCAGGTGCAGAATATCTGTTATATCTATGCTCAAGAGGGTGTCTATGCTCAAGAGGCTCATAAATCGGGAGGATTTGAGCTTCTGGTTCTTCGAATAAAGAAGCTATTGTGATCTTTTCAGATCCTTCTTCTTTGGTTTCTTTGGGAAACAACAAAGGGAATTTTTCCACATTTTTCATTGAATGTTCAATCTGGATATTTCTCTTAACCAAAAATGAATTGGGGACTGGCTTTTCTACTTTTGTGATCTGCATCTTATTAAACTTTTCATTTAAGCCAGTGAGGATTGTCTTAGTTATGTCAATGTGACCAACTAAATTTTCTCCCAATTCTTCAAGCTTTGTTAATGACTCTTTGGTGTATGACCGAGTCATGCTGGAATCAAACTGAATGCTATTTAAACAAGAATTTACACTATTAAAAGAAGACTGTACAACATCAATATGTTTCTTTACTTCATCTGATTTTGCAATGTTCATCTCCAAACCCTTTAAAGCAGTGTTTGTCCAGTTTATTTGTTCACTGGCCTTTTGAATCCTACCATCGATTCCTAAGGCGTTTTCATCTTTTTGGACAAGAGGAATGGCTTTCGCTGCATTAGATTTTTCTCCTAGAATTATTCCTTTATATGGGGGAAAGGTAGTGGAAGTTTCCACTATAGATCCATCAAGTGCAGTCCACCCATGTTTATCAGGAACACTGCTAGAAGAGCTACCAGTAAAGACATTTACAGGAGCTATCTTATCTTTCCATGAATAGAAGGATATCCATTCATTATTATTCTCCATGTATCTTTTCCAATCTGTAGCCATTTTCTTTTTTTGATTTGGAGTGTATCCTTGGTCAAATTCATCTGCCTGGGGATTTTTGAGTAAATCCCAATTTAACATTTCTTTCATCCACTGTGCACTGATCTGTGATTTTGGGCATCCATCCATTAATGCAAAGAATTTATGCATTTCCATGACTGCAGGTTTCTTATAGTCAGAGGGGAGCTGTTTGAATCTGCATTCAGGGATTAATTCTGACATTTCTAATTTTCCCAGTCCATACCTAGGTTTTGCAGGTCTCATGTAACAGATCATTTGAGTCAACCTAGGGTCTTCTTCTTCAATTGAATGGATCATGAGGACATGATCATTATCAGCTTCAGACTCATGAGGAAAAGGAATATCAGAACACTTGGGATTTGGACATGTACTAACAGAGGTAGATGGTGGAGCAGTGCCAGTTCTGGGACTATGATGCAGATGGATATTCTGTTCTGCTAAACTCAAAAGATTGATGATGTTTGTACATTCGGGACACTTTACTTCTAAAGATGAAAAATTTACAAGTTTGGCGAGTTCAAAAAGCTGTGAGTGACGACAAGAAGAGGATGATGAACAAGCAGTATCTACAGTAGAGGGATCTCTGTAATATTTTGACATTTTGCAGGCAGCTTCTATTCCTTGACGATCGATGGTCGATCTTCGTGGAAAAGATATGACTGCACAAGAAGCATTTTCAGTGATATTGGCGGAAGTAATATTCATTGGAAGTTGAGGCCTGGAATGATTAACAGTCCAATGTTTTGGGAATTCTAAAGTTTCCCATTTTATCAATTGATGTTCAACTTTTTGATTCTTTGGATCTGTTTTTACAACAACACTTGACTTGGAATTTCTGCTGGGGGTATGCCAGATGGCTGGCCAGAGAGTGTTGGTGTGTCTTAGACAGGCTTTTGTCTGAATGGCTATGTTATTTCTCTTTTTCTTCATATCAAATCCAGTGGTATGGATTTGCAATTGTAAAATATCCTGGATAGTTTCATCAAAAGTATACACAGAGAAATTTGGATAACAATCGAAGTAGACTGGGCCATCTGACAAAGGAGCAACAATTCCACCAATGATAGAGTCTGTATATTTGTTGTGTGTCAGATCTCTGACTGTTGCAAGCACAAAAGTGTTCAACCCTTTATGGACTAAAGGATTAATACTGACTCTAATACAACCAAGATGTACATAATTTGTTTTCAATCTTTTTGCTTCTGCTTGTAGAGATTTAGGATCGAGAAGTGGGATAGTTTGTATACTATCTGAATTTTCTTCTACTTGACTGACTGACTCTTTAATACTGATCCTAGAGGCAGCAATTAAATGAAACGGAGCTAAGTCACTATAGACTTCTGAGGGTGTAATATCTGGAAGAGCCCATCTAGCAGATGGCTGACTTTCTTCATATGTCTTCTCTACAGAATTCAAAGTTCTGTTTGAATTATTTTCAAACATATCTTTAAGCATATTGTTTTCTGGAAGAGAATCTTCTTCAAGCTCTCGGAATGAGACAGACTTTCGGAATGAATCCATTCTGTAGAAGGAAAAGAGATGTTTGAGTACCAACCTTTAGAACCAGACGTTACTGGCTCTGATACCAATTTCTAGCAGGGGCCTCTGTCACAAGCTTGCTCTTTTTCTGTGTCTGTAGTTTCTTTCTGATAGCCAACTCTTGGTGAACCAGTGGTGAACCTACTCAGATCTTTCTCGCACTAGCGACCTTCACATCGGCTTCCTCGACTTACACGGTCTTGGCGTCCCTTCGATCCTTTGGCGAACTTCCTGCGAACTTCGGACGAAAGCTCAGAGAGAACTACTATCACAGCGGATTCTTTATAAATGCACAGAGATACTCAGGATGAAAATGGAATACTCATTTTATTTCAAAATGAAAACTTCTTACAGAATGCTCTCAGAGCTTTTACAGAGATTGATTCTTTCTAGAAACAGGCTAGTCTTGCTTTTTCCGGACTTTTCACAGCTTAATCATAAGCAAGTTACTACCGGAGGCTTCTGGCAAGATATAGGCTCTATCTCAGAATCAGACTTTAAACCTTTAAACTTGACTCTTCTAATGATTCGGCCACTTTAGGTTCTTACCAGTGCCGAGCACACTGATACGCAGGCTTCTCGAATCAACTAAGGACTTTGAGTAATTCCTCGTGATGCAAGCAGATCGGACTGAATATCCGCAGATGCAGAGCAGGAGAATACTCGACTCAAACACTCAAATCTAAGACTTAACTCTATGACCCGATGATCCCCAAATGAGCCTTACCCTTCTATATATATAGCATGTGAAGGGGGGACAAACATTACTGTTGTTCAGACCGAAAAGACCTCAAGAATCATTTCTTTTTCAGTCTTTTATCAAAGCGACGTCCGCACAAATATCCGGGCCAGGCCGAATAATTGCTTTCGGGTAACGCATGTGATAATCTTTTCTGAAAAGTAGATTCTTATACTAAGACCAGACTTATAAAATCTACACAGTGGATACTTTTGTACAAAAAGCCCACGAGAAAAGACTGAGGAGGGAATATTTACACTGTGGAGACTTTTGAACAGTAAAGCCCACGGGAACACTGGTCACAATTTAGCCCTTGTGACTGGTACTCATTCAAAATAAAGTAAAGCCAGGGAATCTCTCCCTTTTGTAAAGCAAGTCATCACATGCCTTGGTATATATTCGTCGGACTATCATTGGTTTTCCCAGTATGATCTGATGTTGCACTTTGGTTAGCACACACCATTCTAAATGATCTACCATATATTCATGGAGAGCATAATTAGTCATGTGGAATGGGTCCCATTCTTTAACTGTCATTTCTCTGACTGTGCTGTAGATGCGATGATGGCAATCTCCAATATTATAATCAAAACACTTCTGACAGTGCCTTCTTTGAAATCCTTCATGGTACACAGGATCCATAGCTGTTCTGTTGACGCCGTAATCTGTCCACCAATTTCTGAACCATTCACATTGCCGATTATTCTGTGAGGCTGCCATTGTGCTAAATTTTAACTTTGTATAGTGGGTATCTGTCTTATCATCTACATTCATAAAATCCCACCATAACTTTTTGTAATCCTGGAAATTGTAGACTGTATCTGGGAATATTATCTTTGGATCATTTCTTGGCCATCTTGCTCCTTGTGAGAGATTTTCCCATAAATCTCTTGTACGATAAATACAAAAATATGCCCCATAGATTCTAGTATTGCTGTCGCCTTGGTGACCAATCCGTCCAATGTCATGAAAACTCTATTCTAATGCCTCTCTTGCTGTCCTTGCATCAGCTTTTGCTTTAGTATATATCATGTCATGGATCCATTTTCTACCTTTTGGATATATCCTTCTTTCTGGTACATAATGTTGAAGATCTGCATGAGGCTGGAGATCTGCGTCAAGAACTTTGGTATTCCGTAATTGCCATGTAGGCTTCCAGCTGCTTTTATATGTTTCCCAGTCTTGATTATCTGGGATAGTCCGCAGGACTTCACATTTCTGACTTGGATCCCATTCAGTGACAATCATCATGACTTGTGCAATATCTTTTTCAAGATATTCTCTGCTTAGAAAGTCAGGGAGGCAATTTTGTTCTCCTTTAATGTGTTCTACAGAGAAGTCAAAATTCGCAAATAATGCTTGCCATCTAGCAAACTTTGCTTCTTCTGGTTTCTTGATGTCTTTAGACAAGACTTTCTTCAAGGCTGAGGCATCTGTTCTGAGAAGAAATGATTTGTTAATAAGATAAACTGCAAATTTGCTAATACAATTCCAAGCAGCTTTTACCTCTCTTTCAATAACAGAATATTTTTGTTCAGTTGGGTTCCAGACCCCTGAGGCAAACTGAACTATTTGTTCTTCTTCACCAATCCTTTGTTTCAAAATTCCACCCCAACCTATGTCATTGGCATCAGACTCTACAATTTTGAAGGCTTCATCATCTGCAATATATAGAATGGGCAATGATTTTACTTTTGCCTTGATTTCCTGAACTGCTTTGGTGTGCTTTTCTGTCCATGGGGGAGGATTTTTGCCAGTTCTTGGATTGAGCAATTTTCTGTCACTAGCACAGTCTTGGTAGAAACTGCTTACATAATTCAAACATCCAAGGAACCTCTGCATCTGTGTCTTATCTTTTAAGACATCTGGAAATTTGTCTGCAAACTCAATTGCATGCTGTTGTAGAGATATCTGACCGTTAGCAATCTGATGTCCCAAAAATTTAACAGAAGTCTGAAATAATTCCATCTTCTTCTTGCTAAGTACAAGACCATTTCTTCGGACTAAGTTCATAAAAATATTTACATGTTTAAAATGGTCAGCAAGATTTCTAGAAAAAATTAAAACATCATCTATATATACAAGCATCCAATCAAAATATGGTTTGAAGATGTCATCCATAACTTTCTGGAATTTAGATGGAGCATTTTTGAGTCCGAAGGGCATGACATTCCACTCATAATGTCCGGCAGGGACACTGAAAGCAGTTTTGAATTTATCTTCCTCATAAATAGCAACTTGCCAAAATCCAGCTTTTAAATCAAACTTGGAAAATATCTTCGCTCCTGCAATTCTTCTGATTAAGTCTCCTTTATGTGGAATTGGATATGTATCATCTGCTAAGACTGAGTTTAGAGGCTTATAGTTTATGACAAGCCTGGGAATTCCTCTAATCTGTTCTGCTCTCTTATTCACATAGAACCCGTAGCAGTTCCAGGGACTAGTGGATTCTCTGATTAAACCTCTGTTAAGCAGTTGCTGGATCTCTTGTTGACACAATGTTCTATACTCTTTGCTCATTGGTATTGCTCTGCTTTTGCAGGGCTTCCCTTTGTATCCTTCTTTGTATGGCAGTTTGATTGTATGTTGCTTCCTATGCCAGAAAGCATTTGGTTCTTCTGAACAACATTTCTTTGCCAAGTTTTTTTTAAGCTCTAGAATCCTGTTCTTGACTTGTGGCTGTTTCAGCTGATCTTCAATTCTCAACTGACTCTTTAGATCTTTAAGATCAGTTAACAAGGATTCTGCTTTGTCCAATTTTTGCATGGCTTGGACCATGGTGGAGACCCGAGGAGTAGAAACATAGGGAAGTTCAATTCTTTTTCTTGTACCCCTGGATGTGGGTACGGAGATGAAATAACCGGATTTATTCCCTTTTATTCTTATAGAACCATGTGGTTCTACTGCAGCTAAAAAGACATTACCTAATATGCAATCAACAGGTATGTCTGCAATAGCAAATTTCATGTACACACAATGAGTGTCAAAACATAAGGAAGCTCTAGGGATTTCATACTTGAGTTTTTTGTTCCCTAATCCAACCACTTCCCTTTCTGCAGAAACCCAAAACTTTGCTGGGATATTTTTAATATTCAGAATATTAATATCAGCACCAGAATCCAGCAATGCAATCATAGAGTATACCTGATCTTGGATACAGATTTTTACTTTTACATGATGTTGTTGATATGTAATAGTAAATAATCGCATATCCTGAAAACCATAATGTGGATCTGGTCTTCCTTCTGCAATTTCAATTTCATTTGAATTCCACTCATTTTCTTCTTCTTCTGTTTTGATCCCTTTTCCTTTCTGCAATTCTGATATTTGTGCTTTGATAGCAGAGATTTCAGATTTAAGCTGGTGGATTTCACCACTTACTTCACCCAATGTCAGGGATATTATTTTTCCTGGCTTTTAATGATGCCTTTGAAAAGATTTAGTATTTCTTTCATATGAAGCATCAACAAATATTGGCTTCTTACCTGTATTTCGTGAAGCTTTAGATTTGAGCTGGTCTGTAAAAGCTTCGATCAGGCGATCTTTCATTGGCCCTTCTTCCATATTTCTGATCTGGGCTAAGATTTTCATCTCAGCTTCTTCTTCAGTGGATGCCATAAGGACTTTTTCTTTGACAGGCTTTATCTGTTGTTCATCTTGGCTGGAGTTGTCAGATATTTCAGAATCATTATAAAAAATATGGCATGCACATTCATCAGAACAAGAACATCCTGATGTATCTGAATCACTAAATTGTCCCACATTTACTTGGATGTCCTCATCTGTACTACTGAAAGAGTCCAGAGATGAATCTTCTACTTGATGCTGTGCGGCAATATGGAAATTTGGACAGTGTTCTGTGGGATGTAGCTTTGACTTACATCTGAGACAGGAGAATGAACTAGCATGTTCCTTTTTGACTTGTTTAGCTTTCTTGGCATATTCAGTTGTCTTTTTCCCTCTTTCTAATTTAGATTCTTCACCCTGAGGACATCTTGAAGCAGTATGTCCTGTCTGTCCACATACCCAACATGTTATTTTGTTCCATTTTTCTTGTTTGGATGAGTGTAAATGAATATCAGAGGGATTATAATAATGAGTTTTTGGAATGTACCGATAATAGCCTTTCCTTTTTGGGGCTTTATCCTTGATGGGATATTTCCTTTTACGTTTTGGGTAATTCCTTTTGTAGAAAGTCTCCTTAAATTCTCTTTTGGCCTTTTTCTTAGACTTTCTTCTTTTAACTAATGGATCATCAACTGTTAATCCATATTTACTGCAGATAGATTTTCTGTCTGGCAGCTTAGATAATTTTTCTAAAGATTTGTTGACTCTTGAACTGGTACAAAGGCTAACTAGGGTCTTTGTAATGAGGGAATAAATTTCTCCCCATGTATGTGATTCATAAGGCAATTGGAAAACATCTTGCATGGTCTCAATCAATTTTGGAGATACGTTTAGGGTCTATTTACAATGAGGGCTTCGGGGGGGCCACGGGTGTCTATATTCCAAATAAAAACAAATTATTTTTGTCACAGATTTATATATCATATTTCCTAAATCTATTTATGATTCCACTTGAATATCTATTAGTATAACTTTTCTGATTGTTTTTGTAGCATTTTTGTCATAGTTTCAATAAAAATCATTACAACGTAATGCTATGTTACAAGATTTCTATAGTTCTTTGTCATAGTTTCAATAAAAATCATTACAACGTAATGCTATGTTACAAGATTTCAATTGTTCTTTCATTTACTACTGAACCCTATATGCATAAAAGTGAATGATACTTGTTTCTGCTGCAATTTCTTTTTTTACATGTCTGCAACCCCATTCTGTTCAGGTACACATATCTGTATGTGATTTAATAAAAGCTATGTTCCAGAATCCAAGATTTTAATGACCATCATCTATACAGTAAGAATATATAGATTAAATTGAAAAAATATATATACCCATTCTATAACAATATTTAAGTCCAAATTAATCTTTAAAGTCTCAATACCTAACCATTTTGCATATAATAATGTCCCCCATAATACAATAACTTCTGTCCTACTGTTCTGGCCCCTTCCTCCTTCCCATCAAAAATAGTAAAACTCGCCTAGTGTCGTCTAGCACTTTATATATGATTACAGGCGTTAGATGTGTATGTGCTAGTGGCTTGATTGAAGATTTGAGTTATTTGAGGTTTTAGATGTGTGTGCAAGTGACTTGATTGAATATTTGAGTTATTTGAGGTTTTAATAGTTGAATTGCACACTAGGTCTCTATATTTATATTTATATTTTTATATTTTCATAATACAGATGATGATGAAGGTGAATAACTCGTACTCTTTAATAATAGACACATAATATTTACTACGGGAACATTATTCGCTTCCACTAAAAATTTTGATAATCAGAATAATCTTGGAGAAGGAGGATTCAGCTCTGTTTACAAGGTAAGCTGCGTTAAGTAAGCTTCCATTAATGATATTTAATATCTTAAAATAGAGTGATATTCAGGCTCTTCTCTTCGCACAATTGACTGTAGATTAGCAGTTTGAAAACAATATATTGAGGATTTACAATTAATCTTAATAATTTACAAAACTTTTATACTGTAGGGAACTACACCAGATAGAAAAGAAATAGCCGTGAAAAAACAGTCCTTCAAATCTATGCAAGGAAGAAAAGAGTTTTTTAAATGAAGTTAAACTTGGAACCGAAATTCAACATCGAAATCTTGTATGCCTACTGGGCTGCTGCGTAGAGGGATCGGAAAGATTGCTTGTCTATGAATACTTAGACAATAAGAGCCTTGATCCAATCTTATTCGGTAAGTGGCTTCCATGTTATTATGAAAGTTGACAGAAAATTAGAATTATCACTGTTTCAACCAGGATATTCAGATTATGTCAAATTAAT
The DNA here is from genome assembly GCA_000404065.3 of Pinus taeda. Classification (NCBI taxonomy): domain Eukaryota; kingdom Viridiplantae; phylum Streptophyta; class Pinopsida; order Pinales; family Pinaceae; genus Pinus; species Pinus taeda. The sequence goes on from APFE031645012.1 coordinate 22,984, forward strand.
TAATGTCATGCACCGATGCAAACCCAAACAAACGCAACCAGGTTGATTGGGGAAAGCATTACAATATAATAATGGGAGTAGCTCGTGGGCTTCTCTATCTTCATCAGGACTCGAGACCGCGCATTATTCATCGGGATGTTAAAGCAAGCAATGTGTTGTTGGACCAGGAACTTAACCATAAGATAGCAGATTTCGGCTTAGCAAGACTTTTTCCTGATGGCCAAAGTCACATCAGCACAAGAGTTGTGGGAACGTAGTGAGATTTCAATACAATTATTAATCTGTTAATGCAGATGTTTTACTCTGCTGATATTACTTCAATAGGATTGACAATATTGTAATTGTATTTATACCTTTTTTTGGTTGGAAGATGGGGTTTTGCATTCTTGGTTAAGCCTTTTTATGATTTGGGGATTTACAATCTTGGTTGCAAATATGCTTCCTTTTCAAATAACTTATCATCTCCCATTTCCAAATTTTTGCCTTAATTTATGATATTCAAGAAAAGGTGGGGTTTTGCATTCTTGATTAAGCTTTTTTATGATTTGGGGATGGATTGACCATCTTGGTTGCAACTATGCTTCCTTTTCAAATAATCTGTTTTTTTCAGAAGAAAAACCCATATTTTCCTATATTAAGATAATATAAAGGATTGTGTTACATAGAAAGGTCTAGAAAACTGGGATATCCAAAAGAGCCACATTTAGCCGGATGATCCAAATATATAGGAGCCTAACTGCTCATTTTCAAAACAGATGGATTGTTCTGTGAAAGATACAGATCCATAAAAAGACTAGAACAAATTAGAGAGAATTAAACATGATCTCCATTCAGAAGCTGTCCATAAAAAAACAGATGATGAAAACAACTGAAAAGTCTCCGTTCAACCCGAAAGGTCATGATTGGCCTTGATACGAAGCAAAAGAGATGACATAGGCCTCCTAGAATTTTGGAAGATTAATTCATTCCTCCATTTCCACAGGAACCAGTAGACGAGAACAAACAAAGAACGCCACCATGCAATCTGTTCACTCCACCATTTGAAACCATCGTGTACCGAGGAAAAAAAGTGGTAAGGAAAACCAAAAGATATGGAGAGATCATACTAGATAAGAAGAGATGAGGGGCATTGAAAAATCATATGTAAGTTTGTTTCAGCATCATTCAGACATATGGCACAGCGACCCGGACCCTGCCACCCTTTTCTTTGAAGCACCTCCCATGTGATATTCCTGTTCCAGAAAACTAACCATGAGAAAAGGATCATTTTTAACGGGCAGGAGACTTTCCATAATGGGGGGGGAAAGATCAATTGATTGGAGATTGTTGACCCCATGGAAAAAGCTGCATACAGATCCTTTACGCGGATGGGTAAAGGAGAATGGGGAAGAGCCCATGCCAGAACATCCTTTGAACCTGTATGATGAATCACCAATCCCTTCAATGCTTGATGAACAGATCTCCAGATAGGACAAATGGAAGGAGGCAAATGTAGGTCCACTTCATCCTTCGAGACAGGAGAGGTAAAAGACCAATATTTTATCAACTTATCCCACGTGAATATGTTTTTTGAGTGGAGAAAAGAAACCAGAGAAAGAGGGATAGGAGAAACCAAACCATTCATAATGGAATCAAAACCAATGAGGATGCTTGTACCCGAGAAAATCTTCCAGCATAAATTTTCCATAAAGAAAGACTAATTTTTCGTGAAGCTTTGCGAGATGGCAGACCCTCTTTTTATCCCCAAGGATTTCCTTCTATACCAATACTCCATACTTCTGCCTTTTAAGTATTTCCTGTTAATAAACATGCTCCACGGGCCGTCACCAAAGATGCCTCTAAGAAGAGATTTACAAAGGAGAGCATTTCCAAAAGACCTCATGTGTAAAAGACCCCAGCCTCCAGCCTTTTTTGATCTAGATATAGCATCCATCTTTACCAAATGAAACTTAGACTGATAGGATTTCCCTCCCCATTAAAAGTTTACATCTAAAGAGCACATTTTTTTTATAATAGAAGCAGGAAGAAGATAGAGATGGGCATAGTAGACCGCAAGCTAAGATAAAATAGCCTGAACCATAATAAATTTGCCTGCTAAAGAAAGCAGTCTCGATTCCCATCTGGAAGTCCTATTGTAGAAATGGTCAACAAGCCATTGCCAGTCCTATTTTTTTTTCCCTTTAGCCTTCAAGTTGAAACCCAGGTATTTTATGCCATTTCCGATCGAATCCTGACTGATGCCGATCATTGCTGCAGTCCATAGGACAAGCTCCATATAGCTTCGTTATGATACAACTTAGATTTTTCCTTGTTAATGAGGATTCCAGAGGCTGACTGAAATTTCTGAAGGATACTATATAGACATGACCAGGAAGCTTTGCAAAGCATGGCAAGAATAAGAATATCGTCGACAAAAAGATTGTGGGATAAGAAAGTGTCCTTGCATATTTTGACCAGCCTGCATCTTCGCTCTGATACTGCCTTGTTGATCTGTAAGCTGAGAGAGTTCATAACCAGAATAAAGAGCAATGGGGAGAGAGGATAGCCGTGACGGAGTCCCCTCTCTGCTGTAAAAAAAGATGACGGAATTCCATTTATAATGACAGAATAATTTGCATTTTCTACCCACGCCATTATCCACTCAATACCTTTTGTTCTTAAGCAAATTTTTGCAAGCAGGATTCTAAGAAAGCCCCAGTCAACACAATCATAGGCTTTTTTCAAATCTATCTTAAGAATAGTAGCCTTGATGTTGTTTGACAACATAGAGAAAAGGCATTCCTGTGTCATAGCTACAACATCCCAAATATTCCGGTCTTTTAAAAACGCATGATGGTCCCTAGTGATGAAAAGGTTGAGAACAGGCTTCATCCTCTCTGCAATAATTTTTGATATGATTTTAAACAGAGTATTACATAGAGCAATTGGTCTGTAGTCGTGAAAGGAATCGGATCAATGTTTTTTTGGGATAAGAGCAATAAAAGTGGAAGATAAAGCCCTGTGAATATTTCCAGACATACAAGAAGCTTCCACAGTTCTCAGCAAGTCCATTTTAAACATGTCATAGAAATGCAGGAAGAATTCGATAGGCCAGCTATCCGGCCCAGGACTTTTTTCCTTTTTGAATGACTTTATGGCAGCAAGGAGCTCTTCTTCCGAAACCAATTTAATAAAATTTTCATATGCAGGCTCATCAAACATTTCAGGCATCAATTCCGCCGCCCACAACATATCAGTTATGTTGCTTCGATTCCTTTTATATTGGTTTTGAAAGAACCTTGTTGCTTCATCAACAATATCATTCTGCGAATAAAAGAAACCTCCCTCGCCATCTTCGACCTTCCATATAGAATTTTTCCTTCTTCTAGCATTTGCGAAATTGTGAAAAAACTTCGTGTTTCGATCCCCCTCCTTTAGCCAGAACGCTCTGCTTTTTAGCCTCCAAGAGGCCTCTTCCTTGAGCAGTAGAAAATGCTTCCTTTTTTCCAGTTCCCTGATATGGTTCTATTTCTCAAAGGACAAGCAGTGAGGGGACGATGAAGAGATGAAGGTATCCAATTCCTTTTGGATGCAATTTAGCTTCCATTTATACTGCTTTGATTTTCGGATCTGCCAATCCTTTGCAAACACTTGATCTTTTCGCAGAAGGTGGTAAAAAGGACCGTGGTAGATGCTTGCAATTCCATCCATTTCCTAGAAATAGCTTCAATGAAAGAATTGTTGTCCAAAAAGATCCTGTTGAATTTGAAGGAATACTCCTTCCTATATTCCATTTCCCTCCATTCGAGAAGAATAGGGCTATGATCGGAAGTAAATTCATTTGCAATAAGTGAAAATGGCATGCCCCATTTTGTAATGATGGTGGCATTTATATCCATTTTGCAATATAGGCATGTCCTAACCTGCCATTATCCCAAGTTGGCATCGGTCGGTCCTGCATGACATCCACTAGATCCCTTCTTAAAAATTCCATTCTGAATCTATCAGCCAAATTATCTTTTTTACTACAGTTACCCCAACACTCATCAGAGCTGAGAGTCACATTTAAATCCCCCTATCAGCAAAGATTCTATGTCAAGAATCTCCGAAGCAAACAACCTTTCCCAAAAAAGAAGCCTGTTCCTACTAAGGAGCATATATATTTAAAAAGTTAAGCATAAATACATGACCTCTGACATTGTACTCTATATATGCAGCCGTTATACACCACCAGAGTATGCTATCTTGGGGCAAGTATCTGTAAAAACTGATGTTTATAGTTTTGGCGTTCTTGTCCTCGAAATTATCACAGGAAGAAAGAACACTGATTACAATTTGCCACCTGAAATGCAGATTCTTTTGAGATGGGTAAGATACAATTTCCCTTTTATTCCCAACTGAGCATATCTACCTTAATTAGTTAAGACCACGCTATTCAGTTCATGTGCAAAACTATCAGGGATACCCATGACGATATTGAGGATGTGTTGTCCACTGTGTATATATCTGATCAGAATGGCGAAGCCTCTGTGATTATGCAGGTATGGAAGTCATATGAAGCAGGAACATTGTGGGGATAATTGATGGAGCAATTATTGAAACGTGCAATGAAAAGCAAGCGGTGAGATGCTGTCACTTCGTCCACCAATGTTGACAGTTACTTCGATGCTGTCACTTGATTCCGTTACGGAGATCCCAGATCCCACAAAGCCTGCATGTGTGAGTTCTCATGTTTCCCCAAATACCGAGTCTACCAGTTATGGGCTCACTCCCGCATCTGCGTCTGCTTCTGCTTCGGCATCTGCATCTAACGCCACTGATTCCATAACTGTATTGGTGCCCAGTTAATGGTAAATATGCTGTGATTTAAGAGACAGATTTCAGTAATGTTGTGACAGTATATTTAACCATGGCAGAGATAACACTACTTTATTATATTAGGTTAAACTATGGAATATAATGATGAATTTATTTTTAAATGGACGATAGGGAAAGTGAGTAATTTGATGGATTTAATTTTGGTAAAATTGATGGGTTGCCCATTTCTGTGGTGTGGTGTAGTTTTTGAGGTTCAGAATTCTGATATTCCAGCCTTTATTGTGTGTGGTCTACGTTTCCAGTTTAGTCTTAACAAAATGTAATATTTTATTATATAATTGTTTTATTATTTTGTTTTTCATGGTAATTTTTCAGTAGTTACATTTGAAAAGGGAAAAGAAAAGAAAAATAAGTATTGGAAAAAAATATTGTTTATGCAATATTGTTACATATATTATATTTTATTACTTTTATGGAAAGTGCAAAATATTTAAATGTTAAATTATTAGATATTTTTAATGAGAATATTTTATTATATAATGTTTTTTATTTCTCAAATATTTTTAAGTAATTTTTTAGTAGTACATTTGGAAAGGGATTATATTTATTATCTTTTATGGAAAGTGGCAAAAATTTTTAAATTGTAAATTATAAGATATTTTTAATGGGATTATTTATATAACCTGTTTTATTATTTTTTCCAACTATTTTATCGGTAATTTTTTAATTAGTTACTTTTGGAAAGGGGATAAGGGAAACACGGAAGTATTTGAAAATGGTGTTTGATGATATAGTCTACCATTATTTTTTTTTTATTATTTTTTATGAAAGTGTGAAAAAAATTAAGATTTTAATGTTTGTTTTTTTTTTATTTTTTTATATGGAAATTTTGTTAATTTGGGATTTGAAAGTCACTTTTAAAATTTTAAATGTTTATATATTTTTGTGTATAATTGTTAATTTATAAAAAAAGAATATTATTAATTTGTGTTTTCAGTTGTTATTTTTGTTGGTTTTTTATCAAACATTTTCTTGTCTTTTTCTTCTCATTTTACATAGTGTTGTTATTGTGTTTTATTTGGTGTTTCGTCTTTTTGTTTTTGCCCAATAATTTCATATTTTTGGTAAGTGCAATAATGAATGTTCACAAATATTCCATGACACTCAACGAGTTGAAGTGGGAAAATGCAAATTCATTTAACGTCTTCCAAATTCATTTAATGTCCCACTACATTCTCATTGAGCATGGGAAAGCTTGCTATTTTTCACTTGCAAGATATATAAAAATGTTAACTAGCAACCAAGGCCTCTCTGTATTTCTAAATTTGATTAACATTTTACCAAGTGACCCTTGTGGTTATGTTTCTTCCACCTTAAATGTTCACCTTTGTCTTCTTTATTCTCAATTTGATTGTCCTTTTACAAAGTGATCCTTGTAGTTTTGTTTCTTTGAACTTGTCTTCCTCTAGTGTAAGGATGCAAATTCACAAAAATTCCATGTCACTCATATCATGGAAGTAGGAAACAACAAATTCATTCGAGGTGGAAGTGGGAAACACCAAATTCATTCAAGGTCTCTTCACTTCTCATGATAATGTGATAATAGCACATGAGACAAATGAGCCTAGTGCTTGATAATGTGATGATAGGTGTTTTGTTGTGCATGAAAAAATAGCATGCACTTCAATGCCCATTGAAGTCAAGATTTTCGATCTAATACGAGACTGGGATTGGATAATGTGACAATAAAATGAGCCAAATGAGTATAAGATTTGATAATGTGATGCTAACGTTTGTGATATTCATGTAAAGCCTAATATCAAAGTTTACAATGTCCTTTAATCTCCATTAAAGTGAAGTATTTAGACATAATGGGATCTCATTTTCAAATGAAGTGAGCCACATGTATCCTTCTGATTGTAGGTTTGAGTTAATTGATGTTCTATTGCCAAGTTTATTAGTTCAATCACATACTGGGTCTTTCGAGGTTCAGTGGCCAAGTTTAACAATTCAATATACTTTTATATTATATTTAATTTATTTTCAATATTTTATATTTTCATAATTTATCTATAAACTATCATGGATATCTCATTGGACAATTCATCACAATAAGCCTTCTAAAATATATTAGAGAAATCAAAATCTAAACTATAAGGATTTATTTCTCTGCTCTTTTTCTTTAAATGGAAAATAGATGCAAGTACAAAGAGAGGGACTTGTGGTGCATGGAATGTTACAATGTAGAAACCATATCTATTTTCTCTCTCCTCTCTCTACTCCACTCTCGTCTACTCTACTCATCTATGGAAAAAATGCACTCCCATAAAATGGAACCCCTTTTCCTCCTAGTGGCTCGATTATAACACAACTTGATAGCCTACTAGTGGTTAAGTTTCAATCCTTCAACTCTTAACTAGGGTTACAATATGGAGTCTTCTAGAGTATTATTCATTGTGATGAGATGGTTAGCCCCTTTTCCATGAATAATAGGGGATGAAATGTCATCCTCTCAAATTATGGTGGTCTAAACAGGAAGGTCATCTTCCAATTGACATAATTTTTGCATACACACTCTAATTGAGATGATTCTTATGTCATTGGAAAGTTATATGTGTGTAAGGTTCCATGCTAAAGAAGTAAATTATTATTGGCCCCATCAAACTACTTCTACAAGGTTTCTAAACGCCAGTTTGCCAAACTAGGCCCCACTAAGAAAAATGATCATTTGTGTAGGAGGGAAGAACATAGCACTGATAGAGTAATACCAGGGGGCTTCACAGGGGATTAAGCTTATCGAGCTAATAGCAGGGGAAGAGAATTAGAATTACAAGGAGGATGAAGTGAGGAATATTGCTACAAAAACTGAACCAAATAAGGGAACAGAGAAGCAAGAACCAAAATTCCATATTGGAGAGATTAGAGATACCATGAAAAGAAGCCAATCCTAGAATGAATTGCAGGGGTTTTGAATTAAAACCCAAACTTGACTGGCAACACACCTTGGTGTAGGGGGGGGGGGGAGTGACTTAAATGATGGTTGAGAGCCAAGATCCTAGAGGTTTGATGGCAAGCGTGAATCTCATAGATTGCAATGTGTTTGTTGTGTGGAGGTTGTGGCTTTGTATTGCTAGTCCACTCACATTGTATCCATGTTTTAAAGGGGTCAATAATTAATCATAAATTTCCTTGAGCGGAATTATGGATACATACTACATAATTGAAAAAAATGGTTATTCTAGGTGGCAAGGTGTGTGAATTGAAGATTTTATTTAAGATATACATGAAATAAGTAAAAAAATGCACTGGTTGGACATCTCATTACTGTCCAACGCATCTAATTATAGTACTCAATGATGTATTAGTATTAGGGTATGAGGAATCCATTAGATATATTGAGTGGTTAGAGCCAACTGACTTGTTGTATATAGATAATGAAGGTCAAACTAATTTTCCCACAAGTAAACTATATTTATTACAACGAAAAGAGAATGAGGACACTATAAAAGAACTAAATGAAGGAATTGGATCATGCATAAGAATGTGGAAGACACCATCAATAATGAGGCTTACCTAATTGTCATAGAGTAATGGAATAATAAGGTAGAGTATTGGAAAGTTGTTCTTAATGTTGATTTTTCATAACATTGGATGTTCTCTAACCATGAAATTTGGTGGAGAGTCTAAGGCACATGAGATCTCCAAGACCCAGAAATCGTTTGGACAAATTCCACCCAGATGAAGAGATATTAAAATAATCAATATTTTTAATGGGTTATTAAAATAAATAATATTTTTAATGTGTATTAATATAAAATGGGTGAGAAAGTTCTAAGTGATGAGGATCAAACCAGATCTAATATTAGCCCTTGATTAGGGACATAATCTCGGTCATTGAATCGTCAACAGGAAAAGCATAAGAGGAGGCTTAAGTCATAGAGGCTAACGCAGAGGACATGGAGGGCTTCATAGGGAGAGTTATGAGATTCTGTGGGGAAAACTCGGAGTTGATCAGCAGATCTTGAGACAGGAGAGGGTGGCACAGTTCCAGAGAGGGTGATGAGTTCCAAAGCAATGCTTGGAGTAGTTTTCATTGTCGAGCACAAGCAATAGTTAGAGTCACTGTGGGGTTGATCATTCGGTTGCTGATTTTCTGAAATATCTATCTCGGGATAGAGGTAATACTTTCAAGGACATTCTCTATTGGGTGAGCCATTTCTGGCACCCTAGTTGTATTCATGAAATCTTCTTAATAATAAAAACCTATATATGCTACACCAGTTTTCCCGCATTGGGTTTTTCCAAGGACAATTGTCCAAAAATAATGGTGTCCCTCGTGTTATTGTTTTTGTTTAATTCAGTGCATGATTTGTGTATCTGTGAAGGTTGCATTTGTGTTTACTTCGATATCTATGCGATTAAATAGCTTGTTAATGTAAAGAACAAGTAGGATATAGTAAACCAAAAATTGCAATAGGGGTTTCTGATGTGTTAGATTTAGAAATTTTCACATGGTATGAGAGGGCTTGCAGATCAAGGAGGACTGAAGACACCAGCCAAATAAATATGAGAATTTGCAGCAAAGAAGTAGTTGTCCCGAGAGATAACATTGTTCCAGTGTTGAAGAGGCAAGAGGAGGAGTGACGCAGTGCTAGGAGGGTGACGTTGACGCTCACGCAGAGCCTGCGTTAGCATTCTGAGCCAGGAGAAGGGCCAACACAGAGGAAGAGTGAGGCAGAATAGGCTTACGGAGAGCCACTTCATCTTTCTGATCTAGGAAGGATTAACAGAGTTGGCCGTGAGGAGAATATTTAGCCCAAGCAGTGATTGTGCAGAGCTTGAAGGGCTCAGATTCATTAGTTTTCGGGGCTAAGGGAGTTGCGTAGATTGTGATTTGAGGAGCTGGTGGGACGTTGTTTCTGTTTGTGTAGAATAGTGTCTAAGGGGACTGAACCAAGTTAGAGGGAAGTACTACCTTGACAGATTTATAGCTAAGAAATCTAGATCCAAGTTGCAGGGGAGAAGGAGGATTGGAGAGGAGTGATTCGACAGTTGGTTGTAGGATTTCCATGAGGGAAGTTGAGACTCAGAGGGAGTCTAGAGAAGAGGAGTAGAGATGGCAGTAAACGGATTGAGGGATCAAGATAGATTGGATATGGCTTCCAATTTTGTCATTTGGAAGGCCAGGATCCTAGCAATCCTGGATAAACATCACATCAACGACTATGCCTTGAAAACCATAGTTGTCCTAGTTGACTCGAATGAAAATGAGAAGTATGAGGAAGCCGAAGTGAAATTGAAATGGATGATTTTAGATGGGGTCAAGGATCATGTCATACTACATATCGTTGAGAAGAACATAGCAAGGGAGATGTGGCAGACGCTAACCACCTTATACTAGGGCTCTTTTGTGCAGTGGAGGATGTTATTAGAGAATTAGTTGAGGTCATATCATATGCAGAAAGGAGAATAGATAGATTTGTTCCTTCTCAAGTTGCAAGGAATTCGTGACCAACTTACTTTTGTGGGGTCTACATCGAATCTAGAGTTTATAGTCAAGACTACTTTAAATGCAGTCTCTGAGGATTAGGAGACGTTTGTCCAAAGCATTTTGGGCATAGCGACCCTCCCCAATTGAGAGGATATGTGGGCATATCTTTGGCAGGAAGAGATCAGGAGGTTGACTAAGGCGTGAAGTAGCAGTAAGGGAGCTCGAATCAAGAAAGAGGAGGAGGAGGATGTAGATCTAGGATCTGTGGGATAGTAGGAGGTTCAAAAGAGGAAGAATAAAGATATATCCATTGAGGTCAAGTGCTTCAACTATGGGGAGTTGGTATATTATGCATCTCATTGCCCCAGGAAGAAAGGCAAGAGAGAAGCTTCCGACTCAAAGGCTGCTGCAGCAAAGGTGGAGAAGGATGTCGAGACTGATGATGATTGTGCCATGAGTGCTCATGCATGTCTAGAGAAGAGGTGGGGATACATTGAGTTGTAGTTTAAAGGACTACAAAAGAAGGGGAGGATCCTTGAGGTACCCAATCTATTACGGGATCCCTTAATGACAATAGCATGATGATAGGTGTCGGGTGGAGCAAGGTGTGATGGAGCAACACTACAGTGTTTGAGTGCAGAAATCTATAGCAGTGCAGTGAAGGTTGTAGTAGTGCGAGAGGGGCAGAAGAAGCTGCAGCAGCACAGTGGAGGTAGAGGGAGCACATGATAGATGTAGAGGTGTCTTCAACATCATGAGGCTTCCATACTCATTGGGATGTTAGTATTTTGGGGAAGTCAGTTACTTACTTCTCGGTAACTGAGCTGCAGTGCATCAGTTAACAGTGGTAGTGCTATGGGCAGCATGTTGAGAGGGAGCTACAACATATATGTAGCAACGGCAGTGGTTGTGTCATGGGAAGTAGTACAGGAAGCAGCAGTGCAGTGGATGTGCGGTAGCAGGTCTAGCATCAACATAGGAGGACCAATGCGGAGGATCAATGTGATGCTTCTATGGTGAAGCATTACTAGAGCACATTCCTCGCTAACAGAGAGTGTTTATTTTTGGTGGCATCAAATGTGCTCTAGCCATGAAATTTGGTGGATAGGCTAAGACACATGAGATCTCCAAGACCCAAAATAGTTTGGACAAATTCCACCCAGATGAAGAGATATTAAAATAATTAATATTTTTAATGGGTTCCTAAGTCTAAACTTAGGAAAATAAAAATATTAATGTGTCTTAATATAAAATAGGTGAGAAGTTTCTAAGTAATGAGGATGAAGCGAGATCTAATATTAGCCGTTGATTAGGGACTTAATCTAGGTCGTTGAATCGTCAATAGGAAAAGTATAAAAGGAGGCTTGCGGGTCATTTGGAGATACACCAAGGAAAATCAAGAATTCAGTTTTATGGGGTTGGATTTGTTGAGGAAATTGAGTTAGAGATTAGTTGAAGTGAGGGGCAGTTAAGAAAGGGATTTTGATCCAAGGCTAAAGAATACATAGAATAGAGGTAGTAAAGTGTTAGGAGAGACAACATAGGCCAAGGAGTGATGACGCAAAGGCTGTAGGATCCAGTGCAGAGGATGCAGAGGTTCATAGGGGCTGATGTAGAATCCGTAGAGGCTGATGCAGAGGATGTAGAGGGCTTTAGAGGCAACGCTAGGAGATTTTGTGAGGCAGATTGGGAACTGATCAACAGATCCTAAGCCGGGAGAGGGTGACGCAATTCTAGAGCAGTGCTTGGAGCAACTTTCATTGTCTAGCACAAGGCACAATTAGAGTCATTGTGGGGTTGATCATCTGGTTGCTGATTTGCTAGAATATTTGTCTCCGAATAGAGATAATACTATCGAGTACATTCTCTATTGGGTGAGTCATTTTTGGCACCCTAGTTGTATTCACAAAATCTGCTTAATAATAAAACCGTCATATACGCTGCATCGATTTTCCCTCATTGGGTTTTTCCGAGGACGATTTTCTAAAAATAATGGCGCCCCTTGTGTTATTGTTTCTGTTTACTTCAGTTCATGAATTGTGCATCTTTGAAGGTTGTATTTGTGTTTAATTCTATATTTATAGAATTAAATAGCTTGTTAATGTAAAGAACAAGTAGGAGATAGTAAACCAGAAATTGCAGCAAGGGTTCTCGATGTGTTAGATTCAGAAATTTTCGCACTTAATCGTTTTGAATAAAATTTGCAATGATCATATGATAGTGGACATAATTCATTCACCTTCCAACGAATATTGACTTAAGACAAGGAAAGAACCTCTATTCTTAGCATAAAAAATGTCATGTATCTCAAGTATTATGAAGGATTTTTAAATGTAATAGGCAAACCAATATATGATAGACCCAAGTACAACATGGAAATCTTATTGGATATGTTGAGGAAATGCATATATGATTCCCATTAAATCATGAAATGAGGATAGATGGGAGATTATTTCGATGGAAATGACCACCTCAGATACCTTCTTTGGTAGTATACATAAGTCAATTATTTGTGTTATGTTTGATTGGTGAAGCCTAGATCATGGAATTACATCGAAAAACTATTAAAACAATATTGGATACCAAATCCCTAGAACATAGAACTTGTGTATATTGTAGCCGATGCCATAGTTTGGGCATAAAGAAAAAATAAAGAAAAATGAGGATATCATTACATTAGGTGGAAATGATTCATGAATGAAATTTTGTTCTTGGAAGAATAATTAATATTTATGTAAAAGCAATTTTTAATGTTTGTTGTATAACATTTGTGGGATTCATATTTGTTTTTTTGTCAGTCGAACCCACGGGGATTTGAACTTTGAATCTCATGCTTTTACATATTAACTCATAACAAGGCGATCACCAATTGAGCTACACCTCATGGGATTTTTTTGTATAGCCTCAACGTAAAACTGGTTACAATTCATACATGCAAGTTGGGAAATATGACCAATGACCTCGTTGAAATGCATGGCCTGCTACAAGTTCTTCTTATAGCAAAAGTTGTTCAAGTAAAAAAGATTGTTATCCTTGGGGACTCACTCATTATTATTCAACATATTTAGAATCGAACTTGGCAAAAAACAAAAGAAAGAGTTTTTAAATGAGGTTAAACTTGGGGCTGAAATTCAACATAGAAATCTTGTATGCCTACTGCTTTGTTGCGTAGAGAGATTAAAAAGGTTGTTGGTCTATGAATACTTACCCAATAAGAGCCTTGATCAAATTTTATTCGGTGATTGGCTTCCATTTTATTATGAAAGTAGACGGAAAATTAAAATTATTATTGTTTGAACAAGGATATTCATATTATGCCAAATTATTTAATGTCATGCATGGATACATACTCAATCAAACATAGCCAGCTTGATTGGGGGAAGCGTTACAATATAATAATGTGAGTAGCTCGTGGGCTTCTCTATCTTCATCAAGACTCAAAATCGCGCATTATTCATGAGGATGTTAAAGCAAGCAATGTGTTGTTGGACGAGGAACTGAACCCTAAGGTAGCAGATTTCAGTTTAGCTAGGCTTTTCCCTGATAACCAAACCCATATTAGTACTGCAAGAGTCGTTGGAACATGGTGAGATTTCAATACAATCATTACTCTCACACACTGTTAATGCAGATGTTTTAATCTATGCTAATTTTATTTCAATAGGATTGACTATATTGTAATTGTATTTTTTAGCAGAAAAAGAAAAAGTGCTACCTTTTTGTACCTTTTTGTATTAAGAAAAGATTAGTACATTGCCTAGGTTTTTTCCTTTTCATTTACATATATAAAAAAAAAACTAACTTGATTTGTCTAAGTTATTAACTATTCAGTAAACGACCGTTAAGTCACTTTTTGATCTCTAGTCATCTATGTTACTTGTAATTTCAAAATTACATATTATACATACTAGTATTAACTCTAAACAAAACAGATTACCATCATCACTTAAAAAAAACAAAATGTTCAATTGTTCTCTTTATGCTTGTCCTTCTTTGCCGGACGTTGCATCCTCCCTTTAACACTACGCATAATTGATGCTTTCTGAGTTGATCATCTATTCCTATTCAAATGTTGAGAATTTTTTTTTCCTTATTGGCTTCTTCATCCCTCTCTTTGAGAGCATGTTTGCTATCCAATTGTGTTCGCTATATATGTGCTCAAAATGTTTTTCTCGGAACATTGTTGTCATCACCTAAATCCTAGTCATCCAATTTTTTAGAATAAGTGGACTGAAATTTGTATTGTGTATCACTCATTCTATAATTCCCTTTGCATCCCTGAAGATCTGGATATTGTCTATCCTGAGCCATTTTGCTGCAATTATAACTCTCGAAAGTGCTAAAAGTTTCGCCTTGCCATTTGATCCCTTACCACTTTCCCACCAAAAATGATAAGGATTAATGGAAATGACCACCCCACAACCACAAAGTCTCTCTTTACATGCACCGTCAAAAAAGCTTACATGATAACTGCCCCATATGTCTTGTTCTTTGTAAACCTTAAACCTTTGTATCTATGTTTCGGCCTCATTTTTACATAAGCTGATACTATCTTGTATATATCTATCTGAGGCTTCCCTATCTTTTGTTCAAATATTTCCACATTCCTGCTACCCCAAATGGTCCAAATAACAAAGAAAGGGAGAACTTTATGTTTTTTTTGGTAAGAAACCATCCCTTGATAAAATTGGACAAGTTAGCATTGCACTGAATTTGTGTTATACCTAAAGAAAGAAGAGTGTCGAACCATACCTCTTATGCATAATAGCACTTATATAAATATAAGTACTTTGATCCGATGTTTCCAAATCATTCATATCGAGACCACATATACCAAGTCCAATCATACTTCTTTGTTGTAGGATATTCTAGGTTAATATTTTTTCGTTCATCACCAGCGAGAAAAAAGTTTTCATCTTCAGTGGGATATCCCACTTCCACATGACATGAATCCAGTTATCTATATTTTGTATCAGCGGTTTCCGATATAAGTGCTTATATATCTCTTTTACCATTGGATCTTCTTTCTTAGTTTTGCCATTCCATATCAGTTTATCGTGTTGTTCCTAAAGTGATACCCGTTTCAATTAAAATTTTAGTGTAATGTACCCATTCTTGTGTGAGACCTTCCCGGATGTCTGGTTCATACGCTGAACTCCATCTATTCAATTAAAAGCCCTGACTGTATGTTATGTATCTGCTTCATATAAAGAATATCCTTATTATGGATGTGTTGCAGTAAAGGAGCCCACAAAGTGAATCATTCCTTCATACCGACCATAGAGTCTAGCCTGATCATAACCTTAAACCCATCTCCAATATACCATCTAGTAACGTCAAACATTCTCGATGCATATATTTTACCTTCATATAACTAACCATATGTCGTTTCCTGAAATTACCCAAGATGTGAAACATTTATACCCTTTTTTGGTTGGAAAATGCGGTATTGTTTATGGGGTGCATTTGTATTCTTGATTAAGATTTTTTATGGTCATGCGAAATACAATCTTGGTTGCAACTATGCTACCTTTTCAAACAACTTATCATCTCCTATTTCTAAATTTTTTCCTTAATTTATGATATTTGAAATTGTACTCTATATATGTAGTGGTTATATTCCACCTGAGTATGCTATGTTGGGGCAAGTATCTATAAAAAATAATGTTTATAGCTTTGGCATTCTTGTCCTCGAAATTATCATAGGAAGAAAGAACACAGCCTACAATTTGTCAGCTGAAATGTAGATTATTTTAGGATGGGTGAGATGCATATCTGCCTTTAATTTAATACCATGCTATTTAGTTCATGTGGATGTGTCCACTGTGTATATATATCTGATAAGAATGGCGAACCCTCTGTGATTATGCAGGTATGGAGGTCATATGAAGCAGGAAACATTGTGGTGATAATCGATCGAGAAATTATTGGAATATGTGATGAAAAGAAAGTGGTGAGATGCATTCAGGTTGGTCTTTTGTGTACACAAGCCCAATCGTCACTTCATCCACCAATGTCAACTATCACTTTGATGCTTTCAACCGATTCCGTTATGGACATCCCAGATTCCACAAAACTTGCATTTGTGAGTTATCGTGTTCCACAAATACCGAGTCTACAAGTCATGGGTTCACTCCCATATCTGCAACTCCATTTAATGTCGATGCTTCCATTACTGAATTGGTACCAAGGTAGTGGTAAATCTATAGTGGTTTAAGAAAAATATTTGCAATAGTATGTTCAAAAGTGGCACATAGAGCATCACTTTATTATAAAAAGTTCAATTATGGAATATAATGATGAATGTATTTTCAATATTCAAGCTTCTGTGATCCATAATGAATTAAACAAAGTCTTTTGGTAGAAATCACATGAGAGAATTTTTTGGCTGACGCATTTCGAACCAACAAGTGTGGCTCAGATGAAGAGGAAGACCATGGCAAAGGCTTAAATAGAGAGCAATGCAGAGACATAATTTCAAGTAAAGTCTATATTTGAACAATAATGTTTAAATTATAATATTAATTTATTAATATATTAAAAACAAATATTATTAAGTAAAGGATATATTAAACGGCTAGTTTTTGAAAAAAATGTTTAAATAATGATATTATTTCCTTAATTCATTAAAAATATTAATAGGTAACAGCTATATTATACGGCTACTTTTTGAAAAAAAATATTTAAATTGTGATATTAGTATATTGATTTATTAAAAGCAAATATTAATAAGTAACTGCTATATTAAACAACTAGTTTTTAAAATAAATAAATAAATAATCAAAGTCAAACTTTCAAGGAGGGGAGTCAAAAATTATAAAAACGAGTGAAGACCCTAATTGAGACAAGATCATTTGATAAATAAAATAACTAATGGAAATAAATTAAATAAATTAAAAATAATTAATGGAAAAATAAATAAAATAAAACAAAAATATGCACAAGTCAAAATAAATATTATAAATAAATAATTAAATAAAATAAAATAAAATAAATAAATAAACCAAATATATATATATATATTATTATATATATAATATATATATATTATATATATTATATATCAAAAAAAAAATCAATAAATAAAACGGGGTCAACAATAAATTATGGGGCTCAGGCCCATTAAACAAATAACAAAAATACTAAGAGGAGTTAAGAACGAATAGGATGATAAAATACATAAAAAAACACGAAGGATCAAGAAAATAATTTCTAATGAAGAATAAATCAACAACAAATACTATAAAAATGATACCAATACCTACATAGATATAAAAAAAAAGAATAAAAAATAAATAAATTTCAAATTAGGAGGACAAGACAGCGACCCAACTTCTACTAATATTCCAACCATCATCTTTATTCAAATTATTGGGTCTTTTTTCAATTTCTAGGGCCTCCCTCAATTTACGATGATGGAAATGACTAACCTTAGCAATGACTTGGGCCTCCTCAATGCAGATGTGATGCTTAGATTTATCTGCATGCTCCGCCAAAGCAGAGGAGCGGTTCCTACCATGCTTGATGTCAGAAGCATGCTCACGAATCCTTTAATTAATCGAGTGACCAGTCTCACCAATGTAGGGAGTTCCACAAGAGCATGGGATAACGTAAACACCCTTCATATTCTTGGGGTCCACTGGGTCTTTTACAGATCTAAGGGATCTCCAGATGATATTTAAAGGCCGAAATATTGAAGCCACCTTATGCTTTCTTAGGATCCTTGCAATCTTTTCAGTGGTCCCTTGGATAAAAGGAAGATGAACACCAAAAAATTTATCCTTGGTATCGTTCTTAGCACTAGGACCTTTTTTAGCTCTAAGGAAAGCTTTACTTTACAAATTTGCTTTTATTTTTATTTTTTGGTTGGTTGGTTATTTGGAAAAATAATATTTATTTCTGTATATGGAAAGTTTGTTAATTTGATTTGTAGTAATTTTAAAATTTTTAAATTTTTTATTAATTTTTTTTTAAATTGTTAGTTTATGAAAAAGTTAAATACTTATTAACTTGTCTTTTTAATTGTTATATTTGTTGTTTTCTTACTAAGTATTTTTTTGTTTTTTCATCCAACTCTATATGGTGTTTTCCTTGTTTTTTGTTTACTGTTTGGTCTTCTTGCTTTTGCTTTTGCTCAATAGTCTAATATTTTTGGTAGGTATAATAATGAAATCCCACAGATATTCAATGACACTCATGACATGGAAGTGGAAAAATCCAAATTTATTTAACATCTCTCCAGTTCTTAGTTGAGGATGGGCAAGGTTACTAATTTGGACTTGCAAGTTGTCTAAAAATATTTAGTGGCAACCATCTGATTGTATTTTTACTTAACCATTGTTTTGTCTTTGCAACCTTTATGTTCACCTTTTCCTTCCTTTTCTCATTCTACATGTCTTCTCTTGTGTTTTATTTAGTCTATGGTCATCTTGTCTTATGCTTGGTTTTTACAATCTCATCTTTTTGCTAGGTGTAAGGATGGAAACTCACAAATCTTCCATGCCACTTGCTTCATGGAGGTGGGAAACCCAAAATGGATTCAAGGTCTCTTCACTTCTTCCTCATGATAATGAGATAATAGCACATGAGACAAATGAGCTTAGGGCTTGATATACAAATGACAAACTTTGTGTTCTGCATGTAAAAACTAATATTAGAATTTTGCAATGCACTTCAATATGCAAGTAAAGCCTGACATTGAAATTTACAATGTCTTCCAATGTCCACTAAAGTGGAGTATTTAGCCATAATGAATTATACATTTTCAAATGAAGTGATCCACATATCCTCAAATGTAACATAGTTCCAAATGAGTGTAAAGGATAAATCATAAAACTACTCATCATAGTGGACAAACATATAAATTAGAATGTTTCCTGATCACGGACTTGTTGGAAATAATACTGAGAGGAGGGCTGAATCAATATTATCAGATCAATAATTTAATTTTCAAAACTAATTTGTATACGCTACTTCAGCTTAGTGAACTAGCGTGTATACGCAACTATACTTTATGAAAACAACGTATATTCAAAGAATTGTTCATTTACCCAAATTATCATGCATTGATCTTTAACTAGTATATCAGGAATTCATTAGACAGTGTAGTAAAAGAAGAATAAAACATCACACACAAGCAATGCACATGAACACCAGGATATAAGGTGGAAGCCCAATGTGGGTGAAAACCACATGCTGTTGTTATCTCTATATTCTTTTAATAATGAGAAAATATGTTCACAATTTTTGTACTGGTGCAGTATTATACCAGTACTCAGGATTCTACCTATAGAAGGCTACAACCTTCTCTCATTCTCCAACTTCTACTAGAATGGAGCTACAACCCCCTATCTCTTGTACTAGCTGATATGTTTACTAGTACATAAGTGTCGGCCTACAAAAGGCTACAACCTTCTATTTTCTTTCAGGGACTATTTTTCATAAATTTTCAGACTGGATCCATCAATAACATCATTCAATCATGAAGTATATCTGCATCAACCAATCTCCTTCTGAACCAACCATAACTGAATCAACCAATCACTTTGACAACCCATCCATCTGTTCTTTCAGAATGCTCTCACCAGAATACTGTAACTAGAACCCAAGCCAGAACTCAGAACACTGCATCAGCAGACAGGAGCAACTAAAACATATTTTATAAGGCATACGCTACTTCCATGTGTCGAACCTGTGCGTACACGCGCTTTGCTCAAAGCCAACCAGCGTATACATCTCCAAATATAAATTCAAAGTTCTACAACTATTCCAGACTTTAGCTATACCCAAATCATATCATTTACAGAATAAAATATGTGTCAGTGTTTAGATCTAGAATATACATGAGTGTCAACACAAAAGATAGTACATTTTACACCTTAAGATCCTAATTCATCATTAGATCTGATTAGCTAAGGTTCATCCTTGGTTCAGATCCAGTTGTGCACCATAACCCAATAACCTGCATACTATATCTCACACTTCATCAGATATTTGATACTTGCACACCTTGATGTAATGATCTTTTCCTCCTTTTATAGTTTTAGGCCTTTCTCAATACCATGGAACAAAACCCTTTAGGACCAATACCTTGGACCAAATACCTAGGGTCAATACCTTGGACCAATACCATGGATCAAAATACCATGGACCAAATATTTTAGACCAAAAATTTAGTTTTTCAAGGTATACACACCTCTCTTTCTGTGAAAGTGCGTGTGTACGTATATGCAACTTGTATACTGTGAACCCGCATGTATACGTGGCTTGTTCAATGGTGAATCTGTGTATACCTCTCTTTCTTCATTCTGTGAAGTCTGATCTGTAACTCTGTGTCATTAACCTGTTGTACTGTGATCTGTCATCTAAGTGAGTTTCCATCAAGGACAACACCTGTGTTATAATGCCAAAAATCTCCCCCTTTGGACTTGATGGCAACACGAAGTCACTCTCCACCTTTTTCATCAAGGGCAAAGGGTCATGCTCCCCCTGAGTACATGTTGAATTCTCTGACATGCTGAAGTGTGCTGATTTAGCTCCTATGATCGATTCGATGCTCCCCCTAAGCACAAGTACGGTCTGCAAAAAGATAACATGACTCTATACATACATCACCAATTACCTTCCTATCACCAAAGACTCATACATACATCCATCTCCCAATCAAATGGGGATATACCAAATTTGACTCATCCACCCAACCAAGTGGGGATATACCAATTGTTTATACAAGAAACATTACATTATCTGTCCCATGCATAGAGGAGTTACAAATTAGGTATTTTCATGACCTTTACATTAAATGAAATACATGACATATATAACAGAGATCAAATATCTTAAACAAGACCATGATAGTCATCAGCAACTATCATCAGCAGCATCTGGGAAATGACATCCAAACCAGCAACCATGTTCTCCCCCTGAACCTGTTCCACCTGAATCAAAACAACTATGTGAATCTGTACCAAGATCTTCTGAGATAATGCCAGCAATGCATTATTAGAAACATATGCTCCCCCTGAACCTGTGCTAGATGTTCACTGTCAAATATGGTCATTTCATATATCAGAAGAGTTATCAAAGCATCATCATCAATCAGATATACGTCAAGGTATCAAAAACTTACGAGAACGAACATATTTCCACATGTCATCAACAGATTGTAACCATCATCAAGCAGAGCAGATAATTCACTGAACCATATCAGATCCTTTTCTCCTAAGTTTGGCCCACAACTTCTACTCAAACCAATATATATGCTACTATGCCCACAAAAACCAGTGTATGTACGCGACTATGCTTCATGAAACTCACATATAACCAGCTTTCTCTAAAAAAGATAGGATTTAACAGCAGGATGATGCAGCAACTACTCCCAGCTTCTGTTTGAGATATTCAAATGTCTCTTTGGGCAGTGGTTTAGTGAATATATCAACAACCTATTCTTTCGAGGGAACATACTCCAATTTTACCTTTTGTTCAACCACTTGTTCCCATAGAAAATGATATTTGATGCATATGTGCTTGGTCTTGGAATGCATGACTGGATTCTTTGAAATACTTATGGCAGTTGTACTATCACATAGAATGGAGATGGGTGGAGTACATGTGATTTGATTGTCTTACAATGTTTGCATTATCCAAAGTAGTTGTGTGTAGCAAGATGCATCAACCACATATTCTGCTTCAAATGTAGATAATGCAATTGAACTTTTTTTCTTGCTGAACCAAGACACTAACCTAGAACCCATATAGAATGCACCACCACTAGTGTTTTTTCTATCATCAACGCTTCCTGCCCAATCTGCATTTGTGTATGAATGAAGTGTAAGATGTGTATCTCTAGGATACCATAAACCAAAATTTTGTATTCCTTGAAGATATTTGAAGATCCTTTTGACTGCCTGAAGGTGTGATTCCTTTGGATTTGCTTGGAATATTTCAACTATTCCTACTGCATGCATGATGTCTGGTTGGGTACCTGTTAGATAAAGTAGACTGCCAATCATGGATGTGTAAGTTGGTTGATGTACTACTGCTGATTCATCATTTGAGCTGAGACTACATCCTATTAACATTGGGGTACATACTGGTTTAGAATCTTCCATGCCGTACTTTTTCAAGATCTGTTTGAGATATTTGGTTTATGACATAAAAATACCATCTTTATTTTGTTGAACTTGTAGACCAAGAAAATATGTAAGCTCACCAAGCAGGGACATTTCAAATTCTTCCTGCATTACTGAAGCAAAATTTTGACTCGAATTCTTCATTGCTACCAAAAATAATATAATCAACATAAACAACAATTATTAGCAATTTATTATTATCAGTCTTTGCATATAGATTGCTATCAACCGATCCCTTTGAAAAGCCTTGTTGGTGGAGATATTTGTCAAGACGGTAATACCAAGCCCTCAGAGATTGTTTTAGACGATAAAGAGCCTTTGTGAGTCTGCATACAAGTTTTGCATCATTTCCATGAATGAATCTGTCTGGTTTCTCAATATAGACTTATTCTTCTAAGTCTCCATTAAGAAAGGCAAATTTTACATCCATTTGGTATACTTTGAATTTCTGAAAGCTAGAAAGTGGAAGAAACATTCTTATGGCTTCAAGTCTAGCAACAGGTGGAAAAGTTTCTTCAAAATCTATACCTTCTTGTTGAGCATATCCTTTACAAACAAGTCTAGCCTTGTTTCTAATAACTTCTCCATTTTCATTCAGCTTGTTTTTGAATATCCATTTAGTTCCTATGATATTCTTATCATCAGGTCTGGGAACTAATTCCCAAGTATTATTCTTTTCAATTTTCTCAAGTTCTTCATTCATGGCCTTGACCCAACATTCATCTTTGCATGCTTCAGTTACATTTTAAGGTTCAGAGGAAGATAGTAATGCTAGATAGCTTGAAACTTCTATAATAGTTCTTCTTGTCTACACACCTGCCTCTCTCTATCCCAAAATTTGAGTTTCTGGATGATTTTTCTGAACATACCTAGACGAAGTCTTTTCTTCTACCGTTATCTCTTCTTCTGGTGCTTCATTGGTTTCTTCTTTAAAAATAGTGTGATTTGATGTGGGAAGATAATCCTCATCTTCTTCATAATCTTCAGTTTTTATCTGTTTTGGATTTTGGCATGCTTCATCAACCACAACATCAATACTTTCAATAATTTTCCCAAGTATTTTATTATGACATTTATATCCTTTATTTTTGGAAGAGTAACCAAGAAGAATACCTTCATCCGCTCTGGGTTCAAACTTACGAAGTTTTTCATCAGTCCTTTTGATGTAACATTTGGTTCCAAAAACTTTGAAGTATTTTACAGTAGGAGTTTTACCATAAGAAAGTTCATGTGGAGTTTGAGTGTTGTTTACCTGAACATTTGCTTGGTTGAGAATAGTGACGGCAACGAATGCAGCTTCACCCCAGAAGGTTGCAGGAGTTCCAGACTCATCTAGCATAGCACGAGCCATTTGTTGAATAGTTTTGTTCATCATTTCTACCACTCCATTTTGTTAAGGAGTCCTTGCGGTGGAGAACTACCTTTTTATTCCATGTTGTTCACAAAAGTCAAAGAATTCGTCCAAGGTAAATTCCCCTCCTCGATCAGATCTGAGGCATTTGATTTTGCGATCTGATTCATTTTAAACCAAAGCTTTGAAGGCTTTGAACTTTTCAAATGCTTCATATTTATGCTTTAGAATACCTATCCAACACATTCTGGAAAACTCATCAATGAAAAATATAAAGTATTCTTCTCCACGAGGTGACTTTTTCCTTGATGGTCCACATAAATCACTATGAACAAGTTCAAGAGGCTTACTAGCTCATCCTTCCTTTTCAGGAAAGCACGATTTTGTTTACTTACTGAATTGACATGATTTGCATATTGTATTTTATGCTAATATAAGGAAGATCACGAATAGCCTAGAATCTGCATGCTTTTCTTATTTGAGAAAAGCTTAGATGGCCCAATCTTCTGTGCCATAGCCAGTGTTCATCATTTTTGCATAGATAACACTGTTGTTGTCCTCCCTTGAGTATGTATAAGTTTTTTGGAGTTCTTTTACCTTTGATCACAGTTTCTCCTATATCAAGCTCACGAATAACACATCCGTTTTTTCGAAATACTACTTCATTTCCTTGATCACACATTTGACTAACACTCAACAGATTATGCTTTAGACCATCAACATACATAACATTCCCAACTTTAACCTTTTCTTTCAAGAAAACAGAGCCTTTACCTTTTATGACAGTAGGAGTGTCATTTCCAAATGAGACATTCCTTTCCTTTTCTAAGGCATTATATGGGTGAAGTTTTTCTTTGTCACCTGTCATGTGTTTTGAGCATCCACTGTTGATGTACCACTGATTTTCTTGTCCTTCTGCATACAAGTTTGTGCCACATATTTCTGTTTGTGGTTCTTTCTTTCTCCATATTTTGGGTATTAATGGAGTTTGCTCCTTTTGAGATGTTTGTCAAAATTTACTCCTACATTCAAATTCTTCATGACCGAAGGTGTTGTAGATAGAGCATTCTATTTCATTTTCAAAAAGAGAAAAATTACTGTAGGAACTTTTCATGATCCCTATCACATTCCTTTTGTTTCATGCTTCTCTAGTCATGATGGTCTTGTAAGCAAAACATTGAGTAGCTTTGTGTCCAAAGTTATGACATGAAAAACATTGGCCGTTAAAGAAGTTCCTACGATTATTGAATCTATTGACCTGGTGATTATACTTTCTATTGATATTCATCCTTGAAGCAGATTGAGTATTATTTACCTAAGGTTGGTTGTGGCTTCTCTTCATCCTTGAAGTAAATTGAACCTGATTTACCTCACGATATTCTTTATGCCTTTGCTAATGATTATCAAACTGTTCACTGCTATTTGTTGCATCAAGATAGCTTTTAGTGGAGGTTGACGGCTTCTGTGCTTGAGATGCTTCTTCAATATATCCAAGACCTATCTTATCACAGGAGAATGTTGCACTTTGATAATTTCATTTAAGGTTTCTGATCCTTTAGCAAATCTAAGATTGATAGCTTTTGTTTTCTCAAGATCCTTTCTTAGACCCACAATTTCACATTCTAGTTTTTCATTGTTTTTTCCTCTTTCAGGAAGTTAGAATGTCAAAGTATCTATAATCATATTATTTTCTTCTAAACATATTTTGAGTTTAGAGATTTCTTCATAAAGGTCATATTTATCTAAAACATCCAAGAAATCATCATCTTCATAAGCCATCAAAATTCTATAGTCATTACTATTTTCATCTTCATCACTAATTGATAAACCATCGCTATCTTCATGAGTATAGTAGCTCTTCTTACTTACACTTTTTTTCTATTCTGTTTTGTAGATTCCTTCCCTTTACCAAATTTATCTTTATGAGGACATCTAGCAGCATAATGACTTAATCTTCCACAAGCAAAACATTTCAAAGGTAGTTTACCTCTGAATCTTCCGGAACCCCATTGAAGGTTCTTGGCAAAGTTTACTTCCTCTTCTTCTTCTGAAAGATGTCCTAATTCATTGAGTTCTTCTTTTCCTTTTGTTGAAGCTTTAAATGTGGCTTCTCTCATATCTGATGGACCTCCTTTTCTCATCTCAAAGGCAGTTAAGATTCTGTGCAACTGTGTCATAGTAATAGTCTGTAGAAACTGCTTTTCTTCTATGGTAAATACTTTTGATTCAAACTTAGCAGACAAGGATCCTAATTTTTTTTTAACTAAAGTAACTTCCTTTATCTCTTCACCCAGATTCTTCATGCAATTAACAATATCATCTATACGTAAGAAGTATCTAGCTATAATTTCATCATTGTGCATCTTGAGAGTTTCATGTTGAATTCTGAGAGTTTGCAGTTTAGCACGCTTTACCTGAGAGTGTCCTTCGTAGCTTAGAATGATTTTGTCCCATATTTCTTTGGCGGATTTGAGCTGTTGAACTTTGACAAACTCTGATTGTGATAGACTTCCCAACAATGTATTGATAACCTTGGCATTGGTTTCATATTACTTTTTACCTGCCGTATGTGTAGGAATTGCTGATGGAAATGTATATCCTCCTTCCACGATTCCCTAGACATCTATTCCAAGAGGTTGAAGATAGGTTATGGTTCTTACCTTCTAATAAAAAAATTTTCTTCCATCAAAGATTGGCATTCTGATGGATCCCCTGCTTTCTCGATTACTCACGATGATGGATCTTCCTTCAAGTAATCAAGCTTCTTCTGAACGACCTACTCTGATACCAATTGTTGGAAATAATGCTGAGAGGGGGGGGGGGGTGAATCAATATTATCAGATCAATAATTTAATTTTCAAAACTAATTTGTATATGTTACTTCAGCTTAGTGAACTAGCGTGTATACGCAACTATGCTTAATGAAACCAGCGTATATGCAGAGATATGTTGATTTACCCTAATTATCACGCACTCATCTTTAACTAGTATACCAGGAATTCATTAGAAAGTGCAGTAAAAGCAGAATAAAACATCACACACAAGAAACACACATAAACACCAAGATATAAGGTGGAAACCCAATGTGAGTGAAAACTACCTGCTACTGTCGTCTCTGTCTTCTTTTAATAATAAGAAAATCTGTTCACAATTTTTGTACTGGTGTAGTCTTATACCAGTACGTAGGCTTCTACCTGCAGAAGGCTACAACCTTATCTCATTCTCCATCTTCTACTGGAAGGGAGTTACAATCCCATAGCTCTTGTACTAGCTGATATGTTTACTAGTACGTAGGTGACAACCTACAAAAGGCTACAACCTTCTCTTTTCTTCCAGGGACCACGTTTCATAAATTTTCAAACTGGATCCATCGATAACATCATTCAATCATCAAGTATATCTGCATCAACCAATCTCCTTCTGAACCAACCACAACTGAATCAATCAATCACTTTGACAACCCATCAATCTATTCTTTTAGAATGTTGTCACCAGAATACAGTGACCAGAACACAAGCTAGAACTCAGAACACTGGATCAGCAAATAAAAGGAACTAAAATTTTTTTTATAAGGTATACGCTACTTCCATGTGTCGAACCTATGTGTACACGTGCTTTACTCAAAGCCAGCCAACGTATACATCTGCAAATATAAATTTAGAGTTCTGCATCTATTGCAGACTTTAGTTATACCCAAACCATATCATTTACAGAATAATATATGTGCCAGTGTTCAGATATAGAATATACATGAGCGTCAACACAAAAGATAGTACACTTTACACCTTAAGATCCCAATTCATCATTAGATCTAATTAGCTAAGGTTCATCCTTGGTTCAAATCCAGTTGTGCACCACAACCCAATAACCTGTGTACTAGATCTCACACTTCATCTGATATTCGATACTTGCACACCTTGGCCTAATGATATTCTCCTCCTTTTATAGCTTTAGGCCTTTCTCAATACCATGGACCAAAACCATTTATGACCAATACATTGGACCAAATACCTAGGGTCAATACCTTGGACCAGATACCTTGGACCAATACCATGGACCAAATACTTCAGACTAAAAATTTAGTTTTTTAAGGTATACACGCCATTCCTTCTATGAAAGTGTGTGTGTACGTATATGCGACTTGTATATAGTGAACCCACGTGTATATGCGGCTTGGCCAATGGTGAACCTGCGTATACCTCTCTCTCTTCATTCTGTGAAGTCTGATTTGTAACTCTGTTCTGTTAACCTGTTGTACAGTGATCTGTCATCTGAGTGAGTTGCGATCAAGGACAACATCTGTGTCATAATGCCAACATGACTTTGTAGAGAATTACCATGGACTAGTTGAATGTTGCAAAATATATATGGATATTTCAACAATCCAATAAGTTAATGAAGCAAGGAAATTGGAATAAAAAAATCAAATAAATATGTATATATGTGTCATAATAAAAACCAAATTCTATGTGGTATCTACAACAATATGTGTTCCAATATTTGTACATTCTAACATAACAAAGTTTCAATTTTTTAAAGGATATCCGACCTAGGTCAATTCTTTGTGTTTATTATTGAATCTCTCAGAGTTTTGTCTATGGTATCAAAAAAGTGTTAATGCGGAGTTCATAGTCACTAGAATATCTTCTAAACTTTTGCACATCCTTCTAATTTGATGAAGGCTTAGTATTTTCATGCCATAAATTCTAGATTACTCCCTTAAGTACAATTTTCTTTTGGATCATTTATTTTAAGTTGAATCTCAGAGTACTCACAATAATAATCATACTTATCAATGTTTCAAATCCCAACAGGGATCCATCATGAGGATAGTTACTAAATGATGATCGAAGAAGAGCTTAGTGAGAGTATAAATAGTATTAAGATAATCTGATTTCAAGGAGATGAGGCCGGCTTTAAAAAAAGTTATTTATCTTTTTTATTTTTAATTTTTTATT
>APFE031645023.1:0-10576 GCA_000404065.3 Pinus taeda
GGGTGGATAGAGCAGGACACTTTAGTAAATTCTTTTAATAAACACTTTAAAATTTTTTACAAAACTCTTGCTAAAATTTTATAAAATTCTTAGAGTGTAGGTTTTAGGGTTTAGGGTTTATAGCACTTCAGTAAATTGTCTTAATAAACACTGAAAAAAGTTATAAAACACCTATTAAAATTTTATAAAATGTTTAGGGTTTAGGGTTTTAAAATGTTACAAAACACTTGTTAAATTGTAATAAAATGCTTAGGGTTTAGGGTTTATAACAATTTAGTAAATTCTTTAAATAAACACTTAAAAAAAAGTTACAAGAACGCTTGTTAAGATGTTATAAAATACTTATGGTTTAGGGTTTAGGTTGGGAGTGTGGTTACTAGGGTTTAGGGTTTATGGTCTATAATGCTTCAATAAATTCTTTTAATAAACACTTATAAAAATGTTAAAAAATGGTTTTTAGTGTTTAGGGTTTTTTTTGGGATTTTTAGGGTTTAGGGTTTTTTAGAGCTTAGGGTTTAGGGTTTTTTAGGGTTGAGGGTCTTTATGGTTTATGGTATTTTTAGGGTATTTACGGTTTTTTAGGGTTTAGGGTTTGTGGTTTAAGGTTAAGGCTTTAGGGATTATGGGTTTAGTGTTTATAGAACTTAGGTAAATGGTTTTATTAAACACTTAAATAAAAGTTACAGAACACTTTTTAAAATGTTATAGAATCCTTAGGTTTTAGGATTTGAGGTTTACAGTTGAGGGTTTAGGGTTTAGGTTTATGAGTTTAGTGTTTAGAGTTTATAAGACCTTTATGAGTTTAGTGTTTAGAGTTTATAAGACCTTGGTAAATTCTTTCCTGCTTTAGGATTTAGTGTTTAGGGATTATAAGTCCTTAGTAAATTATTTTAGGGTTTATCCTTTAGGCTTTAAGCATTAAGATATAGGGTTTGGGGTTTGGGGTTTAGGGTTTAGGTTTTATAACACTTTAGTAAATTATTTTAATAAACACTTAAATAAAAGTTACACAATTCTTTCGAAAATGTTATAAAATTCTTAGTGTTTAGGGTTTACCGTTTGGGTTTTAGGATTTCAGGTTTCAGGTTTCAGGTTTAGGGTTTAGGGTTTAGGTTTTAGGGCTTATGGTTTAGGATTTATAACACTTTAGTAAACTCTTTTAATAAGCACTTAAATAAATGTTTAAAATGCTTTTTAAAATGATATAAAAGTATTAGGGTTTAGGTTTAAGGGTTTGGGGGTTTAGGGTTTAAGGTTTAGGGTTTATGGTTTAAGGTTCATAACACTTTAGTAAATTATTTTAATAAACACTTAAATGAAAGTTACAAAACACTTTTTAAAATGTTATAAAATTCTTAGAGTGATTTAAGATTTAGTGTTTAGGGTTCCAGTTTTGGGGTTTAGAGTTTCCCTTTTAGTGTTTAGGGTTTAAAAGTTACAAATAGTTTTGAAAATGTTATAAAATTCTTAGGATTTAGCGTTTAGGGTTTAGGGTTTATAGCTCTTTAGTAAATGTTTTTAATATACACTTTAATAAATGTTACAACACACTCTTTAAAATGTTATAAATTAATTTGGGTTTAAGTTTTAGGGATTAGGATTTCAAGTTTATAACACTTTAGTAAATTCTTTTAATAAACATGTAAAAATAGTTACAAAACACTTTTTAAAATGTTATGAAATTCTTAGGGTTTAGGTTTTAGGGTATAAGGTATAGGAACTAGGGTATGGGGTTTAGGGTTTAGGGTTTATAACTCTTTAGTCAATTGTTTTAATAAACACTTAAATAAAAGTTACAAAACACTTTTTGAAATGTTATAAAAGGCTTAGGATTTAGTGTTTAGGGTTTAGGTTTTTTGGTTTAGGGTTTATAGTTTACGGTTTAGCTTTTATGGTTTAGGGTTTAGAACACCTTAGTAAATTATTTTGATAAAAAATTAAGTAAAACTTACGAAACTATTTTTAGAATGCTATAAAATGATTAAGGTTAATACTAGTAAATTCTTATAATAAACGCTTAAATAAAAGTTAAAAAAACTTTTTAAAATGTTATAAATCAATTAGGGTTTAGGATTAAGAGTCTAGGGTTTATAATACTTTATTAAATCCTCTTAATAAACATTTAAATAAAAGTTAGAATTTTTTTAAGCTGTTATAAAATGCTTAGGGTTTAGGGTTTATGGCTTAGGGTTTGGTGTTTAGATTTTAGCATTTAGGATTGGTTTATAACACTTTGGTCAATGATTTTAATAAACACTTAAATAGAAGTTACAATATGTTTTTTAAAATGTTATAAAATTATTAGGCTTTAGGGTTTATGGTTTAGGGTTTACGGTTTAGAGTTTAGGGTTTAGGGCTTAGGGTTTCAGTTTTAGAGTTTAGGTTTTAGGGTTCGTGGATTAAATTTTAGGGTTGAGGGTTTATAACACTTTAGTAAATTCTTTTAATAACCACTTAAACAAAAACTACAAAACACTTTTCAAAATGTGAAAAAATGCCTAGGGTTTAGGGTTTGATGTTCACAATTTGGGGTTTATGGTTTAAGCTTTAGGGTTTAGGGCTTGGGTTTTAAAGGTTAGGGTTTAGGGTTCATAAGAATTTAGTAAATGATTTTAATAAAAAATTAAATAAAAGTTTCAAAATACTTTTTAAAATGTTGTAAAATGATTGCCACATCTCTTCTTTGAGATAAACTACCATTGCCCAACCCAGTTTATTTCCATTTTGTATGTAAGTATATTTCAATTCTTTGATACTAATGACATGAAGTTTTGTTTATGCTTCAACTCTATGTTTATGTTTATATTTTTATTATGATGCATTCCTGCATAAGTTTGGATCATCATAACATTCACTATGAGTAAAATCACTCCTCCCTAGGACCACTCATAGCGGTGAAAGGGAAGAGAAATAAT
The DNA here is from genome assembly GCA_000404065.3 of Pinus taeda. Classification (NCBI taxonomy): domain Eukaryota; kingdom Viridiplantae; phylum Streptophyta; class Pinopsida; order Pinales; family Pinaceae; genus Pinus; species Pinus taeda. The sequence goes on from APFE031645023.1 coordinate 2,916, forward strand.
TATTCGAGCTAATATATAGCGCAATGAACATGAATATCTAATAATAAATTTATTATAATTAGTGATTTCAAAGGTACATATATTAATATATTTATTTTAAAATCAAAATATTTTTGGGAAACATAGTGGATGCTTCCATATGATTTCTCTCGTTGTAATGATACAACTATTGGACCGTAGCAAAACAAGCAGTAGAAGATTTAGTATCTAGGGTTTTTCGAAGGTCTAAGTTTTGCAACTCTTAAAAATATTTAAAGAAGAAAATATTATCCATAAATTTGAGATAAATGATTTATTTGTATAATGTAGCATTCAAATTTTTCTAACCTAAGATTATTTAGAAAAATATATGAATTAGTTTTTTATTATTAATTAGAAAGACTATTAATCCATATGACTCTATTTATTTATTAAAGAATAATATTACTAATCTATATGAATTTAATAGGGATTTTTTCTATTAAACAAACTATCGTTAAATTTTATTTTAACAATTTTACTATATAGAAAAAAATTACTAATTATAATTACGCTCATTTCTATTTGCTTATTCATAATTATGTGATTTCATTATCGTTATTGGAGACGTAATTTAGATGTTGTATAGATAATGTTTGAGAGAACGTCCATGGTTTGGGCCCCTTATATAGAGATTCACTTTTTAAATTTATGGGTTAACTTTTTGCAATTTCTGTTTTATGAAAGCAATTCAGTTTTTGTTTTTAATCTTACCAACACTTTTGTAAGGTTATTTTTTTTTTCCACAATCATTTTTGCTTTTTTAAATGTAACTGTTTTTTATTTTTCTTTTTGAAGCATTCGAGAATGCAATTAGCATCATCATTTCTAAATTTAAGTGTTAAGTTTTTGTGTTGAAAATGTAATTAATATTTCATAAGTTCAAGAAATGGACTGGGTTTAGAGCTGATATCTATATTCAAGAATGTAAATTATTTTCTTCTTTCTAAATATAGTTCTTGTCTTTTTGTTTTTCGAGCTTTCAAGAATATAATTAATATTTGCTAAATTTAGTAGTTGTGTGTGGCTTTTTGCTTTTCTGAATGTTCAAGAATGTGATGCAATTGTAGAGTGAGAAAATAATTTTCAAATTTGAATATTTTTGGATGGCCTTAAAAAGTATAGTGAATGTCTCATAAGAGAGTTCCAAAAATAGTTTCCAACAAAAACATTATGTGAACATCACATGAGAAAATCTATAAATATTAAAAAGTCCTTTGAAACATTATCTTCTCGGCAATCAAACTCATAATAGTTATTTCTTATTCTCCATCCAAAAACTTGCAGACTCGTCTCACTATTAACAGAAGAAAAAACAATAAATTTGAAATATTAAACAACAATACTTATAACCAAAGCTTGTCACTTAAGAAAACAAATGACATGCGAAAATTTAATGTGCACATGAATAATTGTAACAAGTGAAAGGATTTATAGCACCCGAGAAACATTACAAGTATTGTAACAAGTCAAAAAATTTATACCGAACGTTATAGCAACATTTTTTTCTCCATTATATTTTAACCAGTCAAAGGATTAAACGCAGATGCGTAAGTAGTTGGTGCGTGTGTGACACGTAATGCGAGTGCGAGTAGTGGGTTAAGTAGTTGGTGCGTGTGTGACACGTAATGCGAGTGCGAGTAGTGGGTGGTTGGAGCAAAAAAATTCAAACTAGTTTATGCCAATCAAGGTTCATCGAACCTTCCAACGAAATTATGCCAAAGTAGTGGGCGGGTGTAGTTTTTTATAAACTAAACCGCCATATGTGGGTTCGCCATGTTAAGTTTATTTGAATTTATGACAAGTAGTGGGCGCGTGTAATTTGTTATAAACCCTGAAACTGGTATATGTGCGTTCACGATATATGCATTCAGGATAGTTATAGGTTAAGTTTGTTATAATTTATGCATAGTGTTCATCGAATCTTCAAAAACGGCACGTGTACTTTGTTATAAACGTTAACAATAAAGCGGCATGTTAAAGTTTATAGGTTTCACAAAAGAAACTTATTACACTCCCGTATGTATTGGAGCGTGTTGTATATTCCGGTATGTACGGCGAGTGTTTTATACTCAGCTATATTATTTCACAAAAGAAATCTATTACACTCCGGTATGTATGGGAGCGTGTTGTATATTTCGGTATGTATGGCGCGTGTTTTATACTCATCTCTATTCTGGTATGTATGAGATTTAAATATATTTTCATATTTTTCTTATTTTCTTTAATATGTTATTAACCATCTAAAAGTTTATTTTGATATTTTAATATTTTCATTTTTCAAATGACATGGAAAGTGTGTCCCATATTTCACATTTATTAAATGAGTGGTTTTGGTGAATAATGAAGTTAGTGAAACGTTAATATATGTATTATGTTTTTATTATACTTTCGATTGTATTTTTAAATTTTATTCATAAAGAGAAATGATAATGTATTCAAGTTTTGCATAATTTTAATAGAAAAATATTTCATAGACTAAAGTTCTTCAAATTGAACTCAACATCAGAGTTCAACAAAAAGCTTCTGGATATAACTTAGCATTGATTACACAAAACAAGGAGAAAATGAAAACATTAAATATTAAAAAGATAATATTACAAATATATGTTTATGCACATTAATGTAGATCTTAGTGGTTAAAAAACAAATATGGGAAAACATAATTTACAAATTTAAAATACATATAATTGGATTTGTGACAACATATGTATGCTTGCTTAATTTCACTATGTTGATAGGAGTGTATACCTTGGAATTGGAATCCTAGAATTTTAATTTAATCATCAACAACTAATAGATTGATGCTAGGATTATTTTTAATATTAGTTGTGAATAAATAGTTGAGATTTATTTAAAATGTGGTTTTGACACTTTTTCATTTTCAATTTAATTAAAAGAATGTTGCAAAGATTTGACTAGAAAATGATTTGTTTCTTTTATTATAACCATTGCACTCATCTCGTCAATGGTTTGATAAAAAATATAGAAATTAATGTGTGATAACAATCAAAACTCTACACCCATTATACATGTGACATTTTCCAAATTAAAAAAAATCGTAAAAGTTAATTGAATTATAACTTTATTATTATTATAAAAAAAATTAATGTAACGGTTATAAAACATATAACAATAATTTTAGACATGTAGATTGACTCCCACTTCCCGTGGATACTCTTAGATAGTAAATAGATCTTCTTACAATACCATGTGGTAATACCATGGATTACCAATACCAAATTCCCAATGTGACATGTATAGTTATGAAATTTTCTTAAATTAATTAATTTGAGATAATTTATTAAAAAAAAATACCTAAATTGCACACAAATCTTATCATCATATATCATTACTACTATGTATATTCCAGCATATTCCATGGAAGTTAAAAGTCTACAACAACCATAATACTTAAGTTATTAGTATGAAATATCTACTTTGTCTACTAGCATAATAATAGTCATATATATTTTGGAATTTACTTTCATTTTAATTTAAAAAATCTTAAAATTAAATTTAGAAAAATTATGGAAGCGAAATAAATAAAATTAATGGTAAGTGGAGATTGGTATCCATTGATGATAAACATCAAAATAGGAACCCCATGATACCTCTCTCATTTCATGGGCTAAAAAACACATAAAAATAAAATAAATTATAAATTTACTATATATTATTTTTTCGCTATTTATAATATTTTTTTTTCATGCAGGGTTGAATAGCGAATAGTCATGGTGAAGAAAATTTAGGGGTGAAATTTTTCCCATGGAGAAAATTAAAGGGTTTAAAATTTTGTTTGGGAAATTATATTTACTCATAGTTCATTACTAATAACTACTCAAAATTTATTTTATAAAAGAATCATGTGTGGAGGTTGGCATAACCTTATTTCAAGGGAGAATAGAAAAAGATAAATTAGCTCATGAAGAGCTACAACTTTCATTCACCCCAATTTGCAAAAAAGGGGATTTTGGTAGCTATTTTGTTATAATTTATGCTAGTGTTCGTTGAACCTTCAAATGATTTTATGCCCGGTAGTGGGCATGTGTAGCTTGTTATAAACTCTGGCAACAAAGCTAAATATTCTAGTATGACAATGCATGGGGTAGTTTACGTTCGTTATATTATCCGACAAAAGTAGCGTATTACACTCCAGTATGAATGGGTGCATGTAGAATAGAAACATGATGGTGAAATTTTTTATATTAAAAAAAGAAATCTATCATAGTCTGACAATGGCATGATATGTAATGGAAATCATGAAAATTGGGAGCCAATGAAACCTTCTAAAGGTGTGAGAAGTACATATACGTCAAGTTTGTTATAATTTATGCCTAATGTTCATCGAACATTCAAATGAAATTATACCCAGTAGTGGGCACGTGTAGTTTGTTATAAACTCTACCAAGTTATTGTAGTTCTACAATGCGTGGGGTTGTTTGTGTTTGTTATATTATGTGAAAAAATCAATGTATTACACTTTGAGTTATTGTAGTTCGACAATGCCTGGGGTTGTTTGTGTTTGTTATATTATGTGAAAAAAACAATATATTACACTCTGATATGTATGGGCACGTGTAGAACAGAAACATGATGGTGAAATTTGGTATATTCAAAATAGCAATCTATCACACTCTGATAATGGTGTGATATATTATGGAAATCATGAAAATTGGGAGTGGATGAAACCTTCAAACAGTGTGGGAAGTACATATAGCCGTAGAAGAAAGTGGAGAAATTGCTATATATATATATATATATATATATCAATTTTTATTATTTTGTTGTGTTTTGGTCCTCCTCTATATATGTTCGGATTGGCACATCTATGTACTTGGATGTGGTTGGTTTGAGTCTGAGTTAGTGAGTAAGTCTGTCGTGTGAGTCTCTCTTGGTCATCATGGTTTGAATGAGAGAATTTACAACTTTTGAGTTCATGGAAATAAATGACTGTATGCATGGATGCTATCGAATTGCATTTATATGGTCTGATTTTAAGCTCGACCATGTTATGATTCCCTTTTATCAATTTGATTGAAAATGTTGCAAATTTAACTACTTTCATTTCTTGGTATGGTGTTCATGTCATCCTCAGTTGGAGGGAATCCTAGCGTTGATTTATTGGATGAGCTCAATGGAGAGGAGAGACAAGACTTAAATATGATGCAAACCCTTCATCATCCCTCGTAACCAATTTGAGCTCCAATTATGTAATACCTTCCATTTTGATTCAAGAGTTTCCCAACAATAACTCCATGAATTTTCAAGGAATCTTCCATGTCTACAAAATTTAAAAATTATGATTAATGAACTCCAAAATCACTTTTAATAATTGAACTACTTCGCAAAAACATGATGAGTATGTCCTTGTTTAATCAAAATTTTAAGTGATTATTGTATATTTATCTAATTAACTCTTTTATTTTTCTCTTTTTATGTTCAATTAACTTTTATTTGGTTTCATGCTAGTTTAATCAATCCACCATGCATAACCTGCTGATCTTTTATTGTTCTCTATCCATGTTCAATTAATTTTTTATTGGTTTCATACGAGTTTACTCAATCCATCATGCATAACCGACGGATCTCTTCTTATGGAATTAAAATATGTTTTTATTTCATCAACTTAGCCAGCTGCATTTTTTGAAAGATAAAGCTTACATTTATCCCTAATTTAAGTCTCCCCTACAATGCAAATTAATTACAATTTTTGCCTCGCATGTTTGTTAGAATTTGTTTTATAAATTTAAAAGTGTTTGTTTATTAGAATTAGTTTTATAAATTTAAAATCTACTTACAAGATGTGTAATATTATTAAGCTCCATTTAAAATTAGTGTTGTAATATATTAAACTAGCCATATCCAATCTGGTCTATAGCCTGAGTGTATAAATATTTTTCTACAAATAAACTCACTTAACTCTGACTAAATATGTTCGTAATACTCGAAGTTAAATCTTTTTGTACAGTGTGGCGCTTTAAATATACATAAATCTCATTGTACGCGATTCAATATGTGATAAGGACCTTGAAAGTCTCATCCATAGGAAGATGAAGCACCTGTAACAACGATTCTCTACCCTAGAAGGACATATTCTTATTAATATTCCTTTCTCCTTTAGACCCAATTGCAGTTATTCCTCACCCATCGCTAAGAAAATTAAATTTTCTTCTAACATATAAACACAAATAACAACAAAAACTAAATGGTTACAATTTCAAAACAGTGTTATGTTTGTTATGTTCTGTTATAACGGTGATCAATTAGTTGAAACGGAGCACTACAAGTGCGTATAGTGGTGATGAATTAGTTGAAATAGAGCCTTTACAAGTATATTTTTTTAATTCACCATTAGTATATTTTTTTAATACGTCTTAATAGCCAAGGTATTGAAAACAAGACAATGACCAATTAACATACAATAATTTTGATTTTGTATTTTGTGTTTCAACCACCGTAACATGATTTGCTCCAATGTTGAGGAAGTTACTTGCAATTACATTTGAGACCACATAAAACCATAGGAAATGCAAAATTACAATACTATTATTAAATATAGAAGATGGCTAGTAGTGTTCCATCGTACGTACCTCTATTACAAGTGGAGGTTGTACGTACCTCTACTACAAGTGGAGGTTTTTTGAAGTTTCCTTGTGGTTGTATGTTAATTATTTTTGGGGTCTACAGAATTTGTCTATGGTAATTGTGCTTTTGGTTTATTTTAGTTTTCAAATATATTATATAATTTATATATATTGATTTTAGATATTTTTGGAGATTACGAATAAGCATTGAGTTGTCTTAAGGATTACACAAAAACTTTTGATATTATTTCTATAATTTTGATTACTTGAATTGTTGTTTGCAAAATTAATTATTTATATTGATTTTTTTTATGTAGATTGTTTGATTGATTAACATTTATGTATGATATGTGAATTATAATTGTAAAGAAATATGCAAATTTGTAAATATTGTAAGTATTATAAATAGAATGAAATGATATGTAATTTTTTAATGTTTTTTTAGGAAGATGAGAGGATGAGATAATGGAGGAAATCTGAAAAAATTGTAAAATACTATAAATAAAGAGAATCAAATGATATGTAATTATTTTTTCTTTTTATGTTTTTCTTATGAGGATAAGGGGGAGGAGGAGGAGATGAGATGGAGGGGGAGGGAAAAGGCAGAGGTTGAGAAGGAAGTGGCGGAGGCTGGGGAGGGGGAGGAGGAGGGACAGGAGGAGGAGGAGGAGGTTGGTGGATGGGCAGGGGAGGATAGGCACTAGCAGGGGTGGCAACAAGATTGGGGCCGGAGGTGGGAGGAAAGAGGAGGACGACGCGGGGGAGGAAGGGTAGGAGGTGGAGGAGGAGAGGGACACAATAGGAGAGGATGGGGAAGAGGCGAAGTAGGAGGAGGGGGAGGGGGAGAGGAGGAGGAGAGGGAGGATATGGGAGGGAAGGGGATGGATGTAGGGGGAGAGGTTGAGGTGGAGGTATGGGAGGCAGGAAGGAGGAGGAAAAGGCGATAAGTGGAGGAGGAGGTAGAGGAGGACGTGGTTGAGCAGGAAGAGGAAGAGGGGGAATGTAGATTTAGAGGAGGAGTGGGTAGAGGTAGATGAGGGGGCTAGCAGGGAGGCA
>APFE031645024.1:0-17242 GCA_000404065.3 Pinus taeda
CAAACAAACTTAAAGGCAGAGCATAACCATCGATGGATTCTACCTTAACACTTCATTTGTTCAATTGTAGAAGATGAAAGAAGGAAAATGATACAAATAACAACTTAAAATTACTAAAAGAAGCACACCATTAAAACATAAAGCCACATGGATCCCAACAGTGCTGCAAAACCCTGGTCTTTCCTTAGCCAAAAATGTAGAGAAAATATGTACAATAGTATGCCAAAGCAATCCCAAGTGTCCAACCTCTCCAACCTCTAAAAATGATTGAGAAATTACATCATATAGACCATCCTAACACCTTTCCTTACCTCTCTGGGTCGAGCTCATCATTCTAGGAGCTGTTTGAACTAATTCTAAACAAGGAACTAAAATCTAGGCAGTCAAACAACTTACCCCTATATGCTAGGAAACTGATTCATTCATTTAATTTTCACCTTTTAGTGAATGAATCCTCTAGAACAAGTAACAATGTGCCAAAATTACATTATACACATCAAATTACATCAAGTTGGGTCAAAAATCACATCAAGAGGTGAAACTAGTCATAACTGGCCGAAATTCTGAGCTGGAAGGTGAAAATTTGACCAAACATTTCTATGCGCCGCGCGCCTGAGCTCTACACGTCGCGCGCCTTTCAGCCTGATTTTGGGGCACTTCCCTGCATCCACATTGAGCTCATATTGGCTTGTTGGAAAGCCCTACCTGTCTACTTTCCAACCCAAGTGGAATTTTCCAAATTGGTGTCCATTTCCCCCTCCAAATGTGCATTCTCCCGGAAGTACTTCCTGCTGGTGCAAAAGGTGGCAGAAAGGTGATTTTCATGGTGTTTTTGGCCCTTTTGATCATCCAGAACTTGATGAAATGCTTTGGAAATAGCTGAGCATGCATAACTTACCATGACAAACCCAAAAATATAAAGTTTTCCTCCAGAAAGTGTCCCAATCATAAGCGCGCGCGTCGACGCGCTACGCGTTGAGCTGAAAAACCTGTTTTCCAAGCCAAAAATTTCAAAATGACAAAATTTTCTCCAAATTCTTTGAAATTTGGGCTAAAGGTGCCTCATCAAGTGCCATTCTCAGTTAAGGAAGCTTCGACCAAGATTCAGAGCTGATCTTGCCTTTTACTCTGTGTCAGTGTCTTCCTGGTGCATGCAGTTCATTGATGGAATCACTATCTTGTTCATATGATGAATTTGTCTCTCTCCATGGTGTTTGAAACAAGGTGTATGTTTGGTTTAGAATAAATTGTCATAATTAATCCATGCAAAGCTTATAAGATGATCAAACATGCAGCTCAAATGATGATCCAATCATATTGGGCTATTTTGGAACAAAATTTTGAAGATTTTGGGCTTGTTGGTTGTACGCAGTGCGCGCCTGCCCAATGCGTCGCGCGCGTGCCCAACGCGCCGTGCGCCACATAGTGCATTTTGCAGGAGGCTTTTGGAGGCCTTCCTGATATCAAAATTGGGTGAAAGATAGCTCGTTGGAAACTTCCTTGACTCTAATTTCCAACCCAACCAGAATTTTTCAATTTGGATTTCATTTTCCTTGTCAAAAATCAAAGTTCCCAAGGCTGGTCAAAATGTGCCAAATGAGGCTGCCTCAAGGCAGAGTGCTGTTGCAATCAACTTTTGAATGCCTTCCTCAACTCCAAATTGAGCTCATGATAGTTCATTGGAAATATATTTTTTTCTAGGTATCCTTTGACTCATCAAGAAAGTTATTTGGCTAACCAAGCTAGGAGAAAACTTGATTTTGCCAAGGTCACTTCAGAGGTGCATCAATTCTCCCGAGGCGATTGTAGTTTTGACATTTCTCTAAAAACACGACACCTGTGTAAAAAGTGAAGGAGGTTTTTCTTCTTTGGCATGTTTTGGACAAAAACCTCTCTCATCTTTTCAAAATTCATCTTTGATTGCTCTGGAACATCTTTTGAGTGAAACTTGTCTCGATGTGTGAAACAATGAATTTTGTCGAAATGAAGCGAAATGAAGGGGATAAGGGGCTTATAAATTCTTCGGTAAATTTTTGGAAGTAGGGAGGGATGTTAGGAATCATGGGAAAGTGGAATCGTAGAGATCAAGTGAGGGGAAGGGGTCCAAAAGGGCAAAACACAGGCCTAGCCTAGAAAATTGCCAAGTTGTGGCAAGAAACTAGGGTTTGTGCAAAAAAGAGGAATTTGGGGGATCTCAATGATGGGAAGTGTTTAATAAGGTACATGAAGGATAGGGTAAGGTTTATGAACATCTGGATACAAGTTTTGCTAATTATTTGGCCATTCGAGAGAAATTGCCTTCAAAACCCCAGGAGAGGGAAATGAACCTTGCCTAGGTGCAACTGAAGTAAGAACAAGGTGTAAAATGACCCAATGGAACCTGAAATGATGATAACAACATTCTGAATGATGATAGACTCAGATGAATAGTGACATATATTGACATTTGGGCAACCTTGAAAGGAGTGAAAGCAAACCATAGACCTAATCCCTAGTGACCAAATTTTGCTTGAAGACTCACTGAAATGACAAAATTTCATTTTGACACCTTAAAATCACTTGTAAGAGCACGTTTGATCATTGGAGGAAGGCTGCAAAGACTGACACTAACATTGGCTCCAATGGGGATGGTAGCTCCTTGGAGGTGCCAAGAACGACAGATCTTTGGGAGAGCAGACAGTGCCTTCATCCATTGGGAAATGGAGTCAAAAACTCAAACTAAAATGCATGACTGAAAACTGATGACTCGGACGACACAAATTGACTCTCACTTAACTAAGAACTGACTCGATACTTAAACACAACCGACAAACTGGAAATGATGCTCAAAGTGGAGCTTATTCATCAAAACCTACTCTAACAGTTTCATTCATCACCTGATCAAGTGAAATGAAACAACCAATGCAACCAAGTAAGTATTCCATCTACTGTTCAAATTTTCCACAAGTGCTCACTTATGAACAACAAGAGAGAACTACTAAAATGAAACTCCCATGACAACTTGGAAACATATCCGTTGAATGATATGGATCCTCTATCTGCCTCCAAAAACAATGCATAAGGATCTTGAAATTCAAGTACACTAGAACTTAGCTCATCCAATGGATTACTTCTCTTTTCCTCATACCATGAATGCAAACTTTGATCTGAGCCTTGTGATCAGACCTCTGCTGAAAATGACAAAGAAACCGGCTGTCGGATCAAGTTTGTATCAATACACGTTTCAAGCTCACATATAGTCAATGGAGAAAGACTTTGACTACAAACCTCATCCAAAACATCAGCTATTGGATCATGAAAAACTTGAAAAGACTGTTGTAATGTATCCATTGAAAATGTATGACATCCTTCTAGCTGTTCATCTTTTTCTTGAGAGATTTTACGAAGATTCTATCTTATAAATTGAAATGCTTCGAAACAAAAGGGTATAGAATCTTCCGGCATCATCAAATCATGTATTTCGTCTTCCACAGCTTCATCTGTAATCTGTCCTTCAATTTCATTTGGTGGCTGCAAATCTGATGCTACAGGCTACTGAAGAATTGTACTATTTGTCTCATCCTCAACATTAACACTGAGAGATTGTTGATTTGTTATAGGTTGTTCATTTGAAGATTTACTATGCAATCCACCCTTCAAAAACTGAAATGATTCAAAATAGAATGGTACAGAGTCACCTTGAATCATTAAATCATGTGTGTCCACATCGAAGTCTTCAGCTGCAACTTGACAATCGATGGCTTTCGGGGCTTGCAAATCTAAATATGAGAAGTCTTGAACAAAATTTTCATTGCTCTCAAGATGATTCAAATCAAGACTTGTTAACATTTGATTTCTGATTGCATGGTAGTTATCTCTGATGAACTGAAACGAATCAAAACAAAAAGGCAAAGACCCTTCACTTACTTCAAACTTTGATGCACTTTCCTCATCATTGTCATAGCTCATATGCATCGGTTGATCACTGTATTTGAGCTGTTGAAAGTGAACTTCCTCCTCGCACAAAATAGCTGCTGATTCGTTTGCAATATTAGCTTCTTTTTGGAGAACATAATCATCATCATACTGATCAAACTGAGGCAATTCATCATCAAACATACACATCATATCAACAGCTCTCTCTTCTTCACAATGATCTATAAAACAATCACTATGACAACTGGGATCAGAAACCAAATGTTTAGGGTTAGCCGCTTGTTCTTGAATGTCACTTTCTTTTTTTGCAGTCATTTTCCGCACTATTTCTTCTACTGCATTTACGAAAAGATCAAGATTTTCCTCTGAAAGTGTCAGCTGCTCTGAAATATTCTTCTTTTATTCTTCCTTCAACCTTGCCCTCAAGATCCGCAAGTGAGCCTCTACATTTACTGCACTATTCTACATCTCGTGAAGTGTTGCAATATTCCTTTCTCTCAGCTGAAACTCCATTTCCGGATCAAAGGCACTCGGGTAGTGCAAGAGAGAAAATCTAGCAAAAGGTCTTATATCAACTGGCATTGAATAATAAACTTGGTTAAATTTGGCTGAAAACTGTTCTACTATCTCCCTTGGCAGTATTTTTAGCTGGTTATATGTTTCTATAATTAAGAAAAGGTTATGTCCGATCATCCGCCTGTCAAGAAAAACTTTGACAAACTGCTGGAAATCTGAAATGCTTGCATCACGCAAGGTTTTGAACCAACTCTTGACTTTGGCTTGCAAAGAAAGAGCAAAAAGCCTTATACTAACATCTTCGTTATCAACTTCAAAAAAGTCTAAAAAAGACTCAAAATTCTGCACATGTTTCTCAGCGTTGACATTCTTACATTCACCATCAAACCTTGACAAGTATAGATCATAGTTTTTGGGGAAAGCATGAAGAACAAACGGTAAAACAAGAGTTTTATACTGATCTGGAATTTTACAAGGTGTAGGGGTATGTACAACAGGTATAGAATCAGTCTCGGTCTTTTGAGGTTCATCAATCTGAAGATGGTCATCACAAAATTTAGAAGAAAGGTCTTGATCAAGCTCAAAGGTATGCAAATCTTTGGTATTCACAATCTTCAAAGGGAAAGAATCAACTGCAGGTCGAGGATCTCTTCTCAAATACAGTATACTTTGCAAAGCCTTCTTGAAATTCTTGGGAAAAGAGAAGAAATAATTTATGACAAAGAACAAAATGTCTTGGATGAAATTCCAACTTGAATACCTGATCTGTCCATATTGTCCTTTCATGTTTTTGCTGGTCGGGATCATCCTCCAGTGGAGTCTTTTGATTTGATCTCGAAAATGATTTAGAGTCGCCAGGTGAATGATTTCAGCCTTGCCAGTGTTTGATCGTTGTCCACCATCAACAATCAGATTTGAACTCGATACATATACTGGGGCAATTTATAAGTTAAATGTTACGATTACAAGCTAGACTGGAGATCGACTGAAGCAGCGTTTATCTACTTTGCACTCACAGAGCAATGTGTAGTTTGAAGGCTACCTGGCATGACTTCAGACTCCGTCTGTAGCTATAAATCAAATAACACTAACAAGAAAACTAGTTCTTCCCTAGTATGGTTGCCACTATGTTAGCGCTCAAATCTACCTTAGGTTGAAATAAGGTAAAACTCGAGGCTACATCAAACCACGCTCAGCCTCGTAGCTAGCCCTACGAGGACAGGAGAGGGCTCTCTCCGGGTCAATCTAGGCAAAGATAATCGATGAGGCTCGAGATGACTAAAAAAAAGCTAATTTTAGGCTAGATATGCAGTACAAAGGTTTGATTTGAGTTTTTAGGAGCTTTTGTGTTGAAACAAGGAAAGGCAAATTTGGGCTTGGGGATGAGGCACAGTTTTGCAGAGGTCTATTTGGGGCAAGGTAGGCAATTGTCTTGATTCTTTCAAAGGGAATGAATGGGTAGATTAGACTAGTGAGGAGCTAAATAAAGCAAGAAGCTTTCAAGGATTCTCCTTAAACAGATGAAAACATGGAAAATTAAACAAATTTGAAGGCAAAGCATAACCATCGATGGATTCTAACTTAACACTTCATTTGTTCAATTGCAGAAGATGAAAGAAGGAAAAAGATACACATAACAACTTACAATTATTGAAAGAAAGCACACCATCAAAACATAAAGCCACATGGATCCCAAACAGTGCTGCAAAACCTAGTCTTTCCTTAGCCTAAAATGCAGAGAAAATATGTACAATAGTATGCCAAAGCAATCCCAAGTGTCCAACCTCCTCTCCAACCTCTGAAAATGATTGAGAAATTACATCATATAGACCATCCTAACCCCTTTCCTTGCCTCTAGGGGTCGAGCTCATCATTCTAGGAGCTGTTTGAACTAATTCTAAACAAGGATCTGAAATCTAGGTAGTCAAACAACTTACCCCTATATGCTAGGAAACTGAGTCATTCATTTAATTTTCACCTTTTAGTGAATGAATCCTCTAGAACAAGTAAAAATGTGCCAAAATTACATCATACACATCAAATTACATCAAGTTGGGTCAAAAATCACATCAAGAGGTGAAACTAGTCATAACTGGCCGAAATTCTGAGCTGGAAGGTGAAAATTTGACCAAAAATCTCTATGCGCCACGCGCCTGACCTTTCAACCTGCTTTTGGGGCACTTCCCGGCATCCAAATTGAGCTCAGATTCACTTGTTGGAAAGCCCTACCTGTCTACTTTCCAACCCAAGTGGAATTTTCCAATTTGGTGTCCATTTGTTCCTCCAAAAGTGCATTCTCCCAGAAGTACTTCATGCTGGTGCAAAAGGTGGCAAAAAGGTGATTTTCATGGTGTTTTTGGCCCTTTTGATCACCCAGAACTTGATGAAATACTTTGGGAATAGCTGAGCATGCATAACTTACCATGACAAAGCCAAAAATATAAAGTTTTCCTCCAGCAAGTGTCCCAACCATAAGCGTGCGCGTCAACGCGCTACACGTTGAGCTGAAAAACCTATTTTGCAAGCCAAAAATTTCAAAATGACAACATTTTCTCCAAATTCCTTGAAAATTGGGCTGAAGGTGCCTCATCAAGTGCCATGCTCAGCCAAAGAAGCTTCGACCAAGATTCAGAGCCGATCTTGCCTTTTATTCCGTGTTAGTGTCTTCCTATTGCATGCAATTCATTGATGGAATCACTGTCTTGTTCGTATGATGAATCTGTCTGTCTCCATGGTGTTTGAAACAAGGTGCATGTTTGGCTTGGAATAACTTGTCATAATCAATCCATGCAAAGCTTATAAGATGATCAAACATGCAGCTCAAATGATGATCCAAGCATATTGGGCAATTTTGGAGCAAAATTTTGAAGTTTTTGGGCTTGTTGGATGTATGTGCTGCACACCTGCCGAACGCGCCGTGCGCACCAAATGCGTCATGCCAGTGTATTTTTACACTGTGAAAACATGCCCAATACGTCGCACGCACTCAATGCGTCGTGTGCCTGCCCAACGCGTCGTGCGCCACATAGTTCATTTTGCAAGAGGCTTTTGGAGGCCTTCCTGGTGTCACAATCAGGCGCAAGATATCTTGTTGGAAAGACGATTCAGCCTACTTTCCAACCCAACTAGAATTTCTCAATTTTGAGTTCATTTTCCTTGTCAAAAATCAAATCTCCCAATACTAGTCAAAATGTGCCAAATGAGGCTGCCTCAAGGTAGAGTGCTGTTGCAGTCAACTTTTGAATGCCTTCCTCAGCTCTAAATTGCACTCATGATAGTTCATTGGAAATATATTTTTGTCTAGTTATCATTTGACTCATCAAGAAATTTATTTGGCCAACCAAGCTAGGAGAAACCTTGATTTTCCCAAGGTCACTTCAGAGGTGCATCAATTCTCCCAAGGCGATTGTATTTTTGACATTTCTCTAAAAAAATGACACCTGTGTAAATAGTGAAGGAGGTTTTTCTTCTTTGGAATGTTGTGTACAAAAACCTCTTTCATTTTTCCAAAATTCATCTTTGATTTCTCTGGAATATCTTTTGAGTGAAACTTGTCCCGATGTGTGAAACAAGGAATTTTGTCAAAATGAAGCGAAATGAAAGGGATAAGGGGCTTCTAAATTCTTGGGGAAATTTTTTGAAGTAGGGAGGGATGTTAGTAAGTAGGGGAAAGTGGAATCTTAGAGATCTAGTTAGGGGGAGGGGTCCAAAAGGGCAAAACACAGGCCTAGCCTAGAAAATTGCAAAGTTGTGGCAAGAAACTAGGGTTTGTGCAAAAATGAGGAATTTTGGGGATATTAGTGATGGGAAGTGTTTAATAAGGTACATGAAGGATAGGGGAAGGTGTATGAATATCCGGATACAAGTTTTGCTAATGATTTGACCATTCAAGAAAAATTGCCTTCAAAACCCTAAGAGAGGGAAATGAACCTTGCCTAGGAGCAACTGAAGCAAGAACAAGGTGTAAAATGACCCAATGGGACCTGACATGATGATAACAACCTTCTGAATGATGATAGACTCAGTTGAATAGTGACATAGACTGACATTTGGGTAACTTTGAAAGGAGTGAAAGCAAACCCTAGACCTAATCCCTAGTGACCAAATTTTGCTTGAAGACTCACTGAAATGACAAAATTTGATTTAGACACCTTAAAATCACTTATAAGAGCATGTTTGATCACTGGAGGAAGGCTGCAAAGACTGACACTAACAGTACTTTGGATTTTTCTTCTTTAATATAAGTTGCATACCATATAAAGTTTGTTAATTTAGCCAACAATTCGTCCATAGTTAACTGTCTAAGTCTTAACTCATGGAGCTCTTTTTCTCGATCATAATAATATTGTTCATTCAGGTATTGGGACTTTAATTGTTTCTCGAACTCCTCCTAGGACATTGTCTTTTCTTTGAATGTATGTATAGTTTTGATCTCTTCCCACCAAAGAGTGGCTTTTCCTTTTCCTTGCAACTGATAAATGGCCAATATGGCCTTCAAATTTCTCTCATACTCATCAACATTAAAATACATGTCATGTTGATCATACATGCCTCTTCATCCTCTTCTTGTTCCCCATCAAAAGTAGGGTGTTTTATTTTTCTAAACTCCCCTTGTAGTTTCAATTTCTGCTTCTTCTTCTTCTTCTTCTTCTTCTTCTTCTTTTTTTTTTTTTTTTTTTTTTTTTTTTTTTTTTTTTTTTTTTTTTTTTTTTTTTTTTTTTTTTTTTCAGTTTTTGGATAAGTTTTGTCTGAATTGTCTCCACTTTCAAACTTTTCAGTTTCAATCTCCTCCTGTTTTATTTTCAAGGGATTTGTTTTTCCTCCATACTCTCTTATTTCTATTATATTGTGACTGGAGTTTTTAGTTGTGTCTTTAATCATTCTATCTTGTTCTTCACTTTCCTTTAGAAATCTCTCATTACTCGTTCTAAGATAAACTAGCTCTTATTGTAAACTCTTTAAAATATCCACATGTTGGTTTGTGGGTGTACTATTTCCTTATGCTAACTCCACCTAAAAAAGTTCTACTTCCACTGCAGGTGGATGGGTGTCATTTTCCATTTCGGGTTGTAACCCTGCTCCACCAAAATACCTTATAATCAACACAAAATATTCTTAGCATATCAATTCTTAATTTAGTTTTACATATTTTTCACATAATTGTTTTTTCAGTATGGTGATTCCCTACATGCCTACTTTTGGAAACATGACCTGACACCATATGTGATGAACATGGTGTTACATAACATTTTTCCATTGTGCATGTACTCCTTGTTCCTTGATCTTGGAGCACCTCTACAGTAAACCCTATGTAATTCCCTATCATGAAGAACATCTCTCTAAGTCACTTTCCATCTACAAATCATTTTCCCTTTACATAATTTCCAAAGTTACTTCCTTTAAACTCGGTTTTAAAGGTCGGCACTATCCCTTAGCTTCTTCTCTGTGCCAATTTGATGATAATAACACTAAGCCCTGCTCTGATCAGCATTATTATCCCTTGATTAACCTCACTAATCCTCTTCTAGAAAGTTTTTAAAAATGGAATCGAAGCTTTGAGATCTAGAAGCTTCGTGGGTGGAGGTTTGGTAAATGGTTAGTCGAGATAGAGCCGAGAGAGATTGTTTGGTATCCTTTCCACTATTAAAAAGGAACTAACCAAAGAGATAAGGCTTCTTCGCATCATAAGTGGATCCATATACCCTCTCTCATGCCTATATAATTCCCTGCTTTTCCAACCTCTGTGAGCTTGGATTCATCTTAGAAGATTGGAGAGCTTGCTAGTCTTAGCCCTTAGTTTATGCTTGTTAAGAGCCTGTTAAAGGCAGAATATATTGTAGAATGTTTTGGTGTGAACAAGGAGAAAGAGACCTTAAAATCCCATGATTGAGGTGTTTGAGGATATTTTATAGTGATTCTTGGGATCCAGATCGATCAAAGGGAACCTGCAACGCTAAGGCGAAGGTTGTACTTTCCTTTTTGTCATATTAATACAACTGATATTTTGTTTCCTATATCAATGAAATACTATATTTGGTAGCTTAAGACTAGTTAGCCTCTTAAGTATATTGAACTCTATTGTATGCTATCATGTGTGCGTTGGTCTCTTGTCTATTTGTTTCAGGAGTTTGATTAACAAGTAAGGAGGTTATCACTGGGGAAAAACAAAAGGACATCATCGAACAAGGATCAGTGATACAAGAGGTAGGATCTTATCCATTCTTAATATGAAGGAACATATGTTCGATTGCCTTTCTTGTGGCTAGACCCACTCTCTTGGGCTAGAGGGATTGTCTCTATCCACAGAGAGGACATTCCTACACCACAAAATGGTGACTTTGCTGGGGACATATCCCTCTCTTTGGATTATTCGTCATCTTGTGGTTTGTGACGAATTTTGTCGTACCATCATTTCTCCTTTGTTTTCTGAATTTTACACCATTTGCAGTCTTTGATTTTGAATTTAGAGTGGCTAGTCTATCTGTGGTTTGATAAAATATTTTATTTTTCTTTGAATCCCTCGATCAGTGTTGTTATTTTGCTGACAGTTGTGCTGACCATCGCTAGTTTTGCTTAAACAGTCGCACCATAGTCCTTTATGGCACTTTCTTCCCATTAAACAGTCGTGCTGATTCTTGTAGGTTGAAATCAGGGTGTGTTTTAAACCATATGGTAGTGTGTCTTGCCATTCTAGATTCTTTTTCTTCGCATGTCTACGTCTATTCTCCTTGTGAACTAACATGAGTAGGATGATTTGTTTTCTAGGTTTGATTGATTGATTGGCTTGAAGCTTCATTGCTTGATTTTTTGAGCTTTTTTGGATGGTTTCTATGACCCTAGGGAATCTAGGCCAATCACCATTCATTTTTTTGCTTACTCATTATGTCAAGTTTTTTATTTGCTGCTTCACTTAATCCATCTTTTAGTCGCAACATCTTCATTTCTTCATTTTCAATTGAATGAGTGAAAGTGTCTCATTTGTTCTCTTATTTTGAGTGTCTCTTTTCTATTTTTGAGCAAAGATTACATTGCTTGGTTTTTCGATTGATGCATCTATGTGTTTGGTTTCTTTGATTCAAGGAAGAATTTTATTTAGTTCCATTTGTCATGCTTTGGATTAAATTGATGCTCATTCGTTCGGAATTGTAAACTTTTCATTAAAATACTCTATGTGAAGGATTCATTTTGCATTTTATGAAAAAATAACATCATTCTTGTTTACTTAAGTGAAAATATTGCATTAGTAGTGTCATTGAGAAACTAGAATTCCATCATCATAAACATTGGAAATGAAATAAAACGTCTTTTATTGTTAAGGGAAGATTAAGTGCATTTAGGGCACGTGTTAGTGAAGGATTTCATTCCTTGATTGTTACATTTATTGTGTGCTCTCTATCCCTCAATTAGTGTTAACTTTCATCGAAGAAAGATTTATTTTCTCATACAGCTGCATATAGGAGTTTTCAGATGATAGTGATAGGACATTGGAATTGAAACCTAATTCAAGATCAACTGTTAAATTTATTGAATTAACCTAAGGAAGCATTGAAACTTAACGGTCACATTTGGTGGTCTAGGCTAGAAATGTGTTCCAACATCTTTAAACCTAGCAGTTGTCGTTAACTTTAGACAATGCTAGTACAGACTTGTGCTCCCTGTACCATTGCATATATAAAGGGAGATCCCTATAGTTGCAATCCTTTATCCACAGTGACCTAAGTCTGCAGCGTTGTAAATGTGATACATCAAACAAAACATTAGGAGACGTTGTATGCTCATACTTTTTGGTTTTTCGCGAGGTATTCTGCAGTTCACAGTTACCTGATAATCCTTTATGCCTAGAGTACCCCGAGTATTCATTTTTGATATTTACTGACTCTTTAAATTTGAAAATATCATCGAGCACTTGTCCTTTCAATATTGTTCAATCTGAAAGTGGCTAGAGTCACCTTTCATCCTTTTCTAGACCCTTAAAACATGAAAAGGCAAAGTTTTGTTTCAGTTTCTTAAAATTAACTGCCCACGAAATATTCTTGGTTAAAGCTATCTTAGTGATTCTTTAGGGTCGATTCCAATTGCAACATTTCCAGATTCTACCAGTCAAGGACTCCCCTAGAATCGGAATCCTAATCGTTTTCCTTCTTTTTGAAATGCTATTGCTCCTTATATGGAAATGTTGTCTCTCGTTGGGTTAACCATTGTTTACCTATCTTGTTATTTTTTTACCTCAGTGGTCACGAGTGTCCCAACACTTGCCCAACCAACTCCTTCATTTGAACCACATCACGTTGATTATATGGTTGACCTCTCACCTTCTTCCCATATTTCTTCACCTTCCTCTTCTACTTCTCTTCGTGAAAGTTTGAAATCCAGTAACTAGGAGGCTAAGAAGAAGAAAAATAAGACGAAGAAGAAGAAGTCAAATAAGCGAGAGGCAAACTGTGTGACTGTTACTCCAAATGAACCTCTTGTAGACAAACATTTTGATCCTCCACGGAAGGTCAGATTCCCTTGCAAGTTGTGTAAGGGTGACCATCTCCTCCGAGACTGTCCTGGCATCCCTAGAGTCTTAGAGGTATGGTCTCAAGACCTGAATTGACCATCCCCATCGACCTCTAGAGATCATGTCGATGCTATGCCTTCAGATTATGATGGTAAGAAGAAGGGGACGATTAGATTCCCCTATAGGTTATGTGAAAGGGAACATCTTCTTTACCTTTGTCCTCTTATGGATAAAGCTTCCAAAATGTTGGAAACCCTTACCTCAAGCCCAACTCCCTGTTGGTTATTAGAGACTTTCTTCTAACCCTCTCCTAGTCGGTAAAGAGATTGACTTGGATTCATCTCTTTCCCATCCTTCTCTTCCTAAGCATGACTCTCTTCTTTCTATTCTTGACCAACCATTAGTTGAAAAGAGTGGTAACTCGATGTCCCCTTCAATCGTTCAATCTGTTCCCAAAGAGGGTGATGATCATACTACTCATGGTCTTTGAGTCTCCTCATATTCTCATGAATCGAAGAGTGACCCTCTTATCCTGGTTGTTCAAGAGAGTCCTTCTCCTATTCCTGCAGGGCATTGGGGGATTCATATGATACCCCCACCAAGTAGTTCTATTGTTTCTTTTGATTGGAGCCAATTGAATTATTTCCACATTCCATCTTATGTGGCTTTCTAGATCATAGTACAAGCCTATAATATGGTAGTACATGGCATTATATTAGATGAAGGTGCGTATGTTAGCATCATGTCTTCTACTACTTGGCAAGGTTTGGGTTCCCCATGGCTTGTGCTTGTCACCCACAATCTATTGGCTTTCAATAGAGGAACTAGTCATACCATCGGGATCCTTCTAAAGTTACCTATTAATTTGGGAGGAATGACTGTCTATATAGACGTGATGGTAGTCCAAGGTCCCTTAAATTTCAATCTTCTCGTTGGACGTGACTATGTTTATGTCATGGGAGCTCTTGTTTCTTCGTTTTCCCATGTCGTTTGTTTTCCACATGAAGGGAGAATAGTAACCATTGATTAGTTATAGTTTATTTCTCACTAGTTGCCTCCTTTGCAACCATCATCCCCT
Organism: Pinus taeda; assembly: GCA_000404065.3. Taxonomy (NCBI): domain Eukaryota; kingdom Viridiplantae; phylum Streptophyta; class Pinopsida; order Pinales; family Pinaceae; genus Pinus; species Pinus taeda. The sequence goes on from APFE031645024.1 coordinate 14,013, forward strand.
ATTGGTTCTTGTTTGCAAATAGTACCTTCCCCACCACAGGTTAATTATGTGGCTACCCATTCTGTCTCCACATTTGCTGATGATCACACAGATGGTATAATACATTATGTACTCGGGGCATTGGAACTCAATCTGTCATTCGTACTAGTTGACATGTATAACGCCCATAGCATTGTTCTCCCTTCTAGTGAGGAGCTCTTGGGAGCCATGTTCTTGTATGATCCATGAATAGGGGCGAGAGCATAGTTCCTTGTCTTGTGGCAATCTCATTAAAAAATGAAATAAGGGATGTGAGCATAGTTCCTTGTCTTGTGTCAAGCTCGCTAAAAATGAAATAAGTGATGTGAGCATAGTTCCTTGTCTTGTGTCAAGCTCGTTAAAAATTGAATCAAGGAGATGTCTGAGGATAGTTTCTTCCTGTATCAACGTCGTTAAAAAAAAGAAACATATGCCCGAGGACAGTTTCTTCATGTATCTATTTTGTTAAAAAATGAAACAACTCCCTTTTCTAAATCGAGTCTTTGATTAAGATCTCGTATAATCCCAGTTGAGTCTTTCTTGGATCTCAAAAGTGAACCTTCATTCCAGGCACCTAGCTGAATTAAATGATGTTTGTGGGGCATGTAACTCAAGCATATTTTGTCTTTGTTTCAATATTGTGTAAAAATGAAACCAAAATCAAACATAGTTTTTCATTTCATGCTTGTGTAAACATGAAATCGAATTTAAGAAGAGTTCCCCATGGTTCAAGATTGTGTTAAAATGAACCCATACCCAATTTACATCTCTTGATTGCCATTTTTATCAACTAATTTCTGCTAGATGAGCCTTCGTTGTTTCATTCCATCGCCACCATATCTTTGGCCGATCATATGCTTTCACTTGGTTGCTTTTCCTTTCCCGAGGAATTGTAGAAATAAGTGATTTTTTTAGTTAGCCTCTTGACCATAACATGTTTTGAGAAGTTCCATTATTGTTGAAACTAGTTGTTACCCTTTCATACCACTTGTTCCTCCAAGTGGAGTCATCTTTTAGTGCTTTTCAGACTCCAAAGATATTAAATGTTTTCCAAGTATTTTTTCCCTTTTTGACTCGTTAAAGTAAATAAAAACAGGGAGTATTTTTTAAGCTATTTTCTGACTCTCAAAACATGGAAATATTGCCGAGCTCTTGTCATTTTAACCTGGTAAAGGGTTCTAAAATGTTGTTTACCCAGTATACGTTTACCTATTTTTAGGTTGGGAAAAAACTATTTATGAAAAAGATACACCTTAGTCGAATATGGCTAGGAAGTTCTCATGAGTATTATTTTCTACCTTTTCGGGTTGGAGGGACAACATTACAAAAAGTGACCTTTTGGAATTTTCTTTTTCGTGTCTTTTTCAAACTCTCTAAAAAATGAAAAAGATGTTGAGTTTCACCTTTGTTAGACTCATTAAAATATTAAATGACATAGGACTTGTCACTATGACGAGACCGAAAAACTCCTTCCGAGGGGTTGTAAAACTTACTAGGATGGATCCATCCGAAGGATGGACTTATATTATGAGCATATGATATCCCCATTAAGCTTGTGTAAAATAACTCGAGTACTTTCCAAAAATGGTGGGGAAAAGTGAAAGCATTCCATCAGTTGTATTCTACACTTGAGGCAATGTGTCGTTCTTGAACATTGACACTCATATGTTGTTTGTGTCAAGTTTTCGGACATCCTCACTTATCACTTTGCTCCCTGGGTTTTGGGTTATCCATTTAAACCTCTCATATGATCTCTACCACGTCACCATCACCTTTGATCCTATAATGTAAAATGTTGCCAAACTCTTGAGTCGTGTCATCCAAATGTTCAAGAGAAGTCTTCCTACCTATACATTGTCTGTTCATATGTCACCATCTTGGATTACTCTCATTCATTATGTTTCCCATTTTGTGTCGATGATGAAGCACTAATTATGACCTTCCTTTGATAGATCACTTCCTGTTGACTCCAGCTCATTATCCAGGAAGTTGATCTAGAAACTCTCTTCATGTACTTTAGAGCTTGCGTGCCTAAATGGCATGTTCTTCACACTTGATGATAGTTTCTCATCGTTGGTCTTCGATTGAATAATTTCACGAGTGTTCGACTTCGATTCCTTATTCACACGCTGTGAATTATGTTGTTAGTACCTTGAGAGCCATTTTCATTATTGATAGTTTCTCTTGTGCTTGTTAACAGTTCACATCACTGACAAGTAATCAAGCGACTTTCTAGCATGTTCGACTTAAGTACGTTTATTCACATGTTAGAATTTGTACTTTAATGAGGTCATGTTAGAGTGTAAGACCCTAGGCTTAGATAACAAAAGTCCAAGTTGTGATGAGTGATGAGTCATTCATGAGTATATACATTATTCTTTAGATGGAAGGCTACGACCATGCTGTGCATATCATTTTTTTAATCCCCTTAGTCGAATGACTGCGTCGATGTTGAGCATTCATTCACATGATCCTTTTCTTGATGGATAATTGTGCCTATACCATGGATTAAGCCTTTCTGGTTTATCATGCATGACTATGAGTTTAGATATGTGTATGTATGTTTCACTTGCAGGTTTTCCAATGATGGTATCTAGTTCCTTGCATCTACTCATAAAGCATTTCACCTGTCACCATTTTTCGGCATTCATGCTTTAGGGAGCATCTGTTACACAACATTTTTCCACAGTCCTTGTACTCCCTGTTCCTTAATCTTAGATCACCTCTATAATAAACCCTATGTACTTCTCTACCATGAAGAACATCTTTGTGAGTCACTTTCCATCTACAAAGCATTTTTCCTTTACATCATTTCCACAGATACTTCCTTTAAATCAAGTTTTAAAAGTCGTCGCTATCTCTCAGTTTCTTCCCCATGCCGATTTGTTGAGAATAACACTAAGCCCCACATCAATCAGCGCTATTATCCCTTCATTACTTGCGTTGATCCTCTTCTAGAAAGTTTTTAAAAATGGAATCAAAGCTTCGAGATCCATAAGCTTCATGGGCAAAGGTCTAGTAAATGGTTAGTTGAGATAGTGCCGAGAGAGACTGTTTATGCTCCTCTCCTATATTAAAAAGGAACTAACCGAAGAGAGAAGGCTTCTTCCCATCATAAGAGGAAGCATATCCCCTCTCTCGTGCCTATATAATCCCCTGCTTTTCCAACCTCTACGAGCTTGGATTCAGCTTAGAAGATTGGAGAGCTTGCT
>APFE031645024.1:17753-47992 GCA_000404065.3 Pinus taeda
TAAATAAAAGGGAACTTACTTTAGATTGTCTTGTTTGTGGCTAGACCAAGTCTCTTAGGCTAGAGGGATCATCTCTATCCGAACAAAGGATATTCCTACTCCACACCTGGTTTCTACAACAATTCCTTTTTTATTTCTAAGTCTCTCTTTCGCTCATGATTTGTGTATCTAAAATACTCATAATTTTCTTACGTATCATATTGACGGGTTTTATTTATACATCCTTCTCGCGATTGTAAAATTAATAAGTGTAAATTTTAACAATGGGTTCCCTACTTTCATTTAAAAATACTTCCATTAGGCTAAAGAAGAATCTCATCCTCTTTCGCCTATATTAAAATTTTCAATTAAGTACCTAAATAAAATTATTTTCATTCCTGATTTCCTTAGCACCTAAGGAAGGAATGGTTGAGGTGGCACTACCACACCTTTGGTGAAAGTGAATATATATATCTGATATTTTATTAAGGGCTCCTTCTGTCAAAACTTCAAGATGGCATTTAAAAGTCAGAGAGGTAGGTTATTGGTTTCTGTGAACTTATTAAAATTCTCCACGACCTCCCTGTTAACCTGTTGTTCATGTGACATTCAGTACTTCATGGGTATAGACGACGCGGATAGTGTGCCACCAATCCGAGCGTGGAGATTACTCCCTTTAACCCTAAACCGTTAGACTTGGGTTTTTTTTCTGCTTCATTTTGGTTTTTGTCATTGTTAAAGGGTCTCCTTTCTACTGAGAATCGCCCTGGACAACTCTAGTAATTTAGCTGTTGCATTCTCCTTTCAGTGATCCTGGAAGTCTCACACTCCTTGCTCTTAGAGCTTAGAGAAATTGTAAGGTTCCATCCCTCTAGCTTTGCTCGCTCTTACATATTTTCGTTGTCTATTTCACACTAGAATGCATCTAATTATTTTTTCATTTTTCGTTTTCCAGGTGCTATGCATTTTAGGGTCTGTCGAGCTCGTCAACTGTCAGTCTCGTTTAAAGGCCCAAGAACTTACTTCGCCTCATTTATCCACAGGTATACCTTTTTTCTTAAATTAGGTGCCTCCGTCCTAGAACTGGAAGTTGGAGTTAAGTTTTTTATTACTCATCATGTAGTTGCACATATCATTTTTTATCTTGATATTTACATGGTAGAGTTAATTCTTATACAGGGTTGTTCCACCGTTCATTCTGGCAGATTCTGAACTTAGTGGAGATGCAGGTACCTTTATTTCTTTGAAGGTTAAGTTTTTTTCTTTTGATCTTTTTAAATATTTCCCTTAATTTTTACTCGAATGGCGAGTTGTTTCAAGTGAACTTAGTCTACATCATCCTATTTGCTTTTAAATAGTGGAATCCCGACTGCTAGTGTGACTATCCACTCTATTATTACTACTCTCTGCGCATCTTTATGTTCTCATGGCATATTAAAAAACTAACAGGGTTTGATAAATCTCTACAGGAGGAAATTAGCGATAGGGATTCCCTTATAAGTATACACTATTCCTTACCCTACCCATGCATTTCAAGTGGTTTTTTTTTCTCCTTTTGTTTTTTATGTAGACTTACCTCTTCTCACTCTTTGACGTAGGTATGTGCGAAGTTCTATTAAATTCTGCTCCGCGCACGTGAGGAACTCTTCAATCACCAACTCCTCCTTCTCACGCAACATGTTTGTCTTCATGGCATTTCTCATACTCTCGTTTCCTCCATAATGTAATGAATCATGGATATGTGGTTTGGTACCGGTTCCAGGGCTAAAAACCCTTTGGTTGAATCTTCCCTACAAGGGAATTTAATTAGGAAGACAAAAAAAAACTTTATGTTAAACGAATGTACTGAGCTGCCTCTGGCTAGCTTTGCCTTAAAAAGAAAAATGGATACAATTCCTTTTATTGGCGATGACGTAAACTAAAAAGATTGGATTGGAACCATTCATCTCAATATGAATAATATTTTAATTTATGGAGTAATTGTGTTGTTATATTACCTGCGTTTATAATTTGTCTTATGGTTTTCTTCTTTGTCATGCTTCAACTGTAACCCACATGTGGATTTGTGTATATAGTAATGTCTATATTTATTTTGGGGAAGAAAATTTATTTAAGGCCACTAGAGGCAATTTCCCTATTAGCATTTAATCTTTCTGGTTTATTACTGCTTTACATTTAATTTATATATAACAACCTATGGTTTAATACCAGAACCCCCTAGATAGCGGGCTGTCATGTATAGGTATTTATTTGTTTTGGGATTGAGGCCTTCAAAGGTCGCATATATTTTCATCCTTGGAAATATATTAAGTATTTGGAATGGTTACTAGTTTGTTTTTTTTTTCCCTTGGCATGTGGTAACTATTTTCTTCTTTGGTCAATTTACAATGCGTTTAAATTTCATTTTTCTCTTTTATGCTTAGATATGTTGGTGTGGTAATTTCACTTACAACTTGTAAGAATGGTAGATGGAGCCTACGTGGAAATTATGGATTATGAATAACAATATTCCCTGTATTATATGGATTCAAGTCTGCTCTCATTTTTACTCTTCTATAAGTGTCTTTTCAATTTTGGTTGAAATATCAATGTCTATTTTAATTTGAAAAGTAGCATGATGAGTTATGTGATTATTGTTCACTAATAAGTATTAGCATAATCTTAAAATATTATGGCTGTATGTTTATATGGCTTAACAAATGTTTACACCCATGTGACGTTGTGGAATAGGTTATTATTATAGTAACTCTGGTCATTCCATTTCTCTTTGTATAACTTAAAAGTTGCTATACTTATATTGTGTCTACTAGACCCTCACATATTTTGAAAGATAAATGCCACTCAGGTCCAACTCTATTTTTTTTCAACTCCCCTAAGTGATTCAACCTCGACTAAAAGCAAATATAAAATTTATCTCTCTCTCTTTAATTTTGGTAACAATTTAATGTTATTCCTATTAGGACTTATTATATATTTACTGGCTTACAAAGAAACCTTCATATTTGTATAACATTGTAATCTAAAGGGTTTTTTCGTCACAAGGAATAGTTTAGTTGACTTATGACCCGTGCATGAAGACTCAGTTGACTTATGACCCGTGCATGAAGACTCATCTTCACCTAGTCCTAATAGTCCTAAAATTTCATAGTATCATTACTTCTGCCTCTTGATTCACATCTATAATTCTTGTTTCTATAGTTTTCTTTGTTCTAAATTATTCCATCTATAGGAATATGTAGAATTTACTATGTGAAGTTAAAAATCAGAATCCCATAATTTTGATTTACCACTACCAAATCATGGATATTCTACTTCTTGTTTTTTGGTTATATCCTCCATCAAAGAAAATAACCCTATTGACAAACAAATAACCGTGATGTACAAGAACCATATAATTAAAAAATCATCCAACTTGATAACTAGAATATACTCATAAGTTAATTTTCATACAATTTCTGGCCTATTTCATACGTGCAAGTAATCAATCATAATTTAAAGGTAAAACAATTCTTCCAACCATATATGCTATGAGAAATATACTTGGGAAACACACTTTCCTCTCAACATCCACTAGTTCCCTGAGATGGGATGTGCTTGCAAATGGAATCAAAAATCTAATTGATTCATAGGAAATGTATTTTATTCATCTCCTTCCCTAACAGATTTTAGTAGTGTCATGCTTTCTAGGTCTGCCAACACACGTGCCTAGGTTTTTTTTGTTTTTTTTTTTTTTTTTTTTTTTTTTTTTTTTTTTTTTTTTTTTTTTTTTTTTTTTTTTTTTAAGGTTCTTTTATATTTTCTTTAAGTCCCACCTTTCTCTTCCACAACGTTTTATTCCACCCATACTTATTGTCTTTCTCTAGCTAATTGATTTAATAGATCTTTCTCTCCAATCATATTAAATCTTATATATTTCCTCGTAGGGTTTTTTTTGGGAGTCATGTAAGGCAAGATTATTTTGAGCTTTCCACCAACAGTGGTTTCCAAATCATGGCAAGAATCTCTAAACTGTAGTGTTCCTTTCCCAATTAATTTCTAACCTTTTATTTATCAATAAAACTCATTATTATGCCCCATTAATTTTATTGTTCACATTCATTTCTAATCCATCATGGTTTTCCAACCATCAAATCTAAAAATAGTCCAATCTAAAATAGAAAATAGTAACATAAGGAACAAAGGGGTATCGCATTTGAGGTGAAATCCAATCATAATGGAGAGTACATTCAATACATTAATGACCATGCACTAATCGATAAATATTTAGGGATTTGATAGATAGGAAAGACACTCTTATGGTGGATTCAACAAAAATGGAAGCCCAAGGGAAAAATAAAGTTCAAATTTGGGATGATCGTATTTTTCACAATATTCATTGCCACGGAAAAAAAATAATTTTTTTTAAGGAGGACCTTACTTCTTCAACTTAGGTACATTATATCTTCAATTATTAATAGAGAAATTCATATTATATAGAGAAGGTTTTGGAGTTTCACCTATTTGGAGCAAGATTACTCTCTACCTAAAGAATTTTTGTAGGAGGACATAATCCCTAGGGAACTATGTAAAAACCTTAAAAGTGAAAAATAAAAAATGAAATATCTCATGTTCTAGGATCATTTTTTACATGAACATAGTAGAGCCATTTCTAAAATCCATTAACATTTACCCCAAATGAGCCCAAGAATCAAATTGTAGATTATGAACATATAGCCTTTAGGTCTTGCCACTGTCATGAATATGGCCATTTGTTTCATGAATTCCTACTCATGATTCCTGAAGCAACCCAACCATAGTCAAAGTTTTAGGATTATGATGGTATTATCAAGACTTAGGCCTAAATACACCGTCACAAATCCCTTTATCCTAACTCGTTGGGAAAAAACTAGAATCACCAATGGATTTGACCCTTTGATGACATGGATTTATGTGTCCTAGATTTCAAAAATGTGGCCAAGTCATGGAGAGGAAAGGACCACAACATAATCCCATAGCATCAAATTAAACTTCTAGGAAAAGCATATCTCAAAGGAAGGAATCAAGCCCAAAAATAACATCATGTGTGTCCCCTTCAAGGTATCAATTAGGACTGTAGTGTCAACCTTGTAAAGACTCCTTAAAAAATTTAAAATATGAAGAAATGAAAGGAATGGAATCCAATAAATGAAGCTTGGAGGAATTAGGAGAAATGCTAGTTAACTCAAGCACAATCAAGTTGATCTCAAAAGTATACACCTCCACCACTCCTAGTGATAAATGAAAATGATATACTAGAATATCAAGGGGATAAATTGGAAAGGAAATCATAAGCTCCTAAGAAATAAATGGTATAAATAATCCCCTATCTTCATGATCATAAGGGAAACAAAATTCCCTAGTACATATATCACCACAATATTAAATAGAAAATGGAGAAACTATGAACACATGAAAAATGAAGCATAAAGACAATTTAGAGGTTTAGATAACCTTCTAGAGTCCTCATGTAATGATCATATCAAGAAATTTTGAAATGTATATAGTCATCACTATCGTATTCTAAATAATTATATCTAATGAAATGTGTTATCTATCAATTGTCTATACACCACCATTAGAAAGAGACATGGCTATTTTTATACTTTCAATAAGCAACCTTGGCTCAATGATAAATAATCAACCATGGATAATTTTAGGAGATTTTAAATTAAATAGGTCACTAACAAAAAAGAGGGGAGGAATTCATAAATTGGATAGGAAATACTACATATTTGGAGTAATGATAACAAATTCCAAGATCCTAGATATTTATACCATTAATTGCATCCACACTTGGAGTAACAAAAGAAGGCGAACCCAAAAAATTGCCTTATGCTTTAATTTCTACCTAGTCCTAAAGTCCTTAAAGAAAAATGATATTTTCATGGAAGTAGTAATCCTCCTCTACAAGGGTTCATAAAATTGGCCAACTAGTTTAAGCTTGGTTGTCCTTGAAAGTCCAAGAAAATAGGCCCTTTCATTTCGATAAATTTTGGATCTCACATCCAAATTTTATGGAACATACTGATGCAGGGCTACACCTGACATAAACCATACTTAACCACAATTGATGCGAGGGTAACACCGCCCGTACAAACCCACAATATGCATTTACTCAATGATGCATCCACGCCTGTCCCAGGAAATTTAAGTCTGCTATGGAGTTAAATCTGCAGACCATAAATGGTCAAGGCCCATTCCTCTATTCCTGTATAATGGAACTCAATCCCCCACCAATACTTTCTCTCGGGACTATATATGAAATCCCATGTATCGGGACTTTTATTCCATTTGTAATCCTTATACAAAGGATCAATACACAATACGCACACTTTCCACGGCGCTTACAAGTTCAACACAAACTTCGAGGTTAGAACCTCATCACAATCAGCCATTGCAATGTTTAGTAGTCATACATCTATGAGCCACCACCTTTCTCCGACTCCGATCTCTGATATCGGAGCAATAACACATACTTCCGCTTTTAAAAGCCTGCATCATATAACTATCAGAAATATAACTAGTTGAAAATACAAAGGGATTCTTGCTCCTTATGGTTCTTCCGGATTTCAAAACTTATACATTCGCGTTCACGAATATGTCGGGTCCGCCACTATGAAATTCCTCCGCCAATCGTCGACTTATCGCGACGCCCGATCACCAATAGTCGGACTTCAAAATTAATAAATCCGCCTCTATAAATATCGGTGGGTCCGCACCATTCCTTGCCCTTCACACTGCTCCAATCTCTAATCGCCGATATGCTTTGTCGCCGATATCACTATTAGCGAATCGCAATTCCACTAAACTATTGACCCTTGGTATCTTTGATCACCGATATGCAATTTAATCGGGGTCGTTGATCCAACAACGATCCAACAGTCCATGATTAATTGCGCTCACCCCTTGCAACCTTCCAAGGGTTATCTCGATAACTTTAAAGGTTCTTCCGCTGCTGCGATTTGATCTCAGCCATTGATCTAGATGACCCAATGGCCACTGAGTGTCACTTGCACTTCTCCCCAATTCTTTTTCTTAGGAATTCCGCTAAGTCTTCAGTATTTCCTCTACGACATGGGTTATTAAAGGGTTCTAGACCTTTGTTACTCCACTGGGCACTATCTCTTCTGAACTTAGACTTGCGCTCACACTCCTTTGATCTTTGTCCTTCTTGTAGAGTTCTAATGGATTCAATGATCCACTTCGATTCTTCTGAATCATGCAACTCCTCCTTCGCTTATTATTCATTTGAACTCAATGTCCATTGTGATTCCTTTGAATCACTCTATCCCTCTGCATCCTGCAGAATTCTGTCAACAACCTGCAGAGCCTACGAATTCATAGTAAATTCATTCACAAAATACTTCTTAAATATATCGACACAGATAGGAAATAACTCAGAATATATATTAATGTAAAAGTAGGTTTACATTCTAGATTCCTCGGTCTCAATCACAAACACACACACACATACACAGCCCTGATTCTCCAATTAGTGGCCTCCCCTTTGCCCATAGGATTACATACATATATATATGAAAACATTGGATCGGATCGTTGAAGGTCCGATCAATCCTCTAACAAAAGCCTAAGGCTCTACATGCATGCATACATGGCAGAAAAGCCTCCTTGAAACTTTATTCCATCTTTTCTTTGTTTTAAAATAGAAAAGCCCCCTCGGTCCACATATATTCCTTTTATGCCTAAAAGCTCTTGCTTGCTCCTAGAGTCATGGAACTACTCATGTTATTATTTATTTATTTTGAGCACATCTAATTAAATCACACTTAAATGCCTAAATATTGCTTTGACTTGGAACTTAGGAAACTAATTCCTAAAATGCATGACCCCCTATGTCTACTATTTACAATGATTTTCCTTGGGTAGAATGCTCCTGCATCAGACTCTCAAAATAGAAAATATTCATGATCTCCTAATCATGTGTCTTCTCGTCTTGGTCTTCCTCGAACCCACACTTTGTTCTGTGGCTGTTCAGATACTTTACTCCTTTGTTGTCGCTACACTTCTGCTGTCTTTTGCTCCATTTTCTTCTTCCTGTAAATCAAGTTCAACTTCTGATTGATCTTTCTTGTTGTTGCTACCATTTTCCTCCATTTGAATTGCTTCATCATCTGCTGCATATTTCTTCAATTTCTATGTCTGACATATCTTGGAACTGGTCTACCTTATGCTTCTTGCTTCTGTCTTCTTCTCTTTGTTTCAGGTTACTGTTGTTGTCTTTTATGCTAGCTTTTCCTTTACTTTCTTTACTTGTTGCCATTTTTGCTTTACTTGTTGCCTCCCTATCTTCCTTACCCTCTTTCATGATTAAATCATGATTGTCCAGCATTTCCTCCAGCCATTTAACATCTTTTTTCCATGGATTGAATTTTCCCATGAAGTCTTCTTCTTTCATCTTGGTTTGGCTTTTTACTTGTGCCAAATCTCCTCTAGCATCTGCAATAAAACCTGCATTCACAAACACTTGTTAAAATTAAAAACATAAGGCTACTGCACCTTATCTTCCCTTGGCAACAATTCAGTTTGCTACTCTGTTTTCTCTTTCTCCCCTATTAGCACATCAGCATGTTGATTCGAATTCTCAGCAGAATTCATGAGACTGTCCATTAGTCTCTCTTCCACATCATTTGTTCTAATGATGCCTTCCTGCTCTTGTCCACTGTAGTGAACTCCTCCTTTAACCTGTTGCTAGTTATCTTTACTTTGAAATTGTTTGATTCCTACCGCTTCTTTACCATCTTCAAACAATCTCTGCTCAATCTCTTTGATCACATACTCATACTCATTCATGCTTTTTAATGAATCTGCAAGCAAATTACTACATCTTTCTATCTCCATGCCTGCTTGAGACACATCTTCTTCTTCAATAACTATAACTGCAACTTTTATTCTATCGTCGGGTTCTCTCATCAGTTTCTCCAGTAGTTTAATCTCTTCTTCACACTTAGCAAGCACTTCATCACAATGCTCTTCCCTTCCAGCTTCATCCTTCACATGTTGTGTTACAGTATTAAAATGCTATCTTCCTCCGACCCTTCTATTCTCAAGGTTTTTCTGCTGTAGAAATCCACTACTTCCCTCATTCAAGAGGTCTTCTCCATCATATTCTGTTCTCCTAGAGTACTCCTCCATACTTTCGACATCTTTAGAAGGTTGTCCATCCTCTTCAAAACACTTCTTCGTTAGTGTCCTTTCCCCCTTTTCTAAGTCTTTTTCGTAGACCTCTTCCTTCTTAACATCTTTTAGTAGATGTATAACTTCCCTACTGTCTATCTCAACATTTTTCATGGCTATCCTTACTGTGCCTATCATCATAGTGAATTGATGATCCTTTCCTATGTTTTCAGCTAACATAGTCTCTTCCTTAAATTTGCCTTCAATCCCTGGCTATTTATCTTCTCTGAAGATATCCTCGAATGGTTGTTTTTCTCTTGCAATATCTGCCATCATACATAAACTATTAGTTTTAAAAATATAACACCCTATGGTCTCACTTGATGGTCCAGCCATCATATCTCCTTGCTCTTCTATATGAATAAAAAATTCTTCGATGGTCTCTTCTTCAATCTCCTCAAGCCGTTCGCTTAGTTGCTTGACATCTTCCACCAGCTGTATATGAGATCTATCTACCTCATCTTCTTCCAGAACAAAATTTTGATTTTGCTGGTCCTTTTCCTTCTTCATGACAATATCAGCCAATTGTCCTTCACTTGCAAACATACACAAATTGTCAGATTTAAAACCATGTGACCCTTCGACCTTACTGGTAGTTTCAGTCTTCAAGTCTTCATCTTCACTATCTCTCAGAAATTCTCCTTGTTCTGGTTCACAAATGGATTCCTCCATTTCTAACTCAACTTCCTTGAGTTTTCCCTTCAACCACTTCACTTTCTTTTGCTGCAGCCTTCTCTGCATCTCATGCCATCCTACTAGCTTCTTCCTCAAGACCCAACCTAGTCTCTGGCTTTCCTCAAGCATTCTCCTTAATGCATTGAGTCGTTCTTTTAATTCAGCAACCTCTTTGTCAATTTCCTCTTGACTAATCTTCTTGCCATTTGCCTTGGCATCCTCTTTCTTATATCCTCTACTGTGGCTTTTCTTTGAACCTCTGCTATAACTATCAGTAATCATCTTCTTCTCTTCTTTCTTCATGATTTCCTTTGCAACAAGCCTCTACAACAGCTAGTCCTCTTGGCTGCAATCTTACCTCACTAAGCTCTCCTCACTCAGTCTTTTGGTAAGCATGGGTCCTCTATCTAGAACCTATTCTTCTTGAGCAACACCTTTGCTCCTTCTAGGCTTCTGCAATCTTTCATTCTCTCTTGAGAACACTTCAGTTGTCCTCTCTGTCCAATTAATTATTGGATTCTTCAGGTTCACTGCCACTTTTCTATAAGAGTATTCTCTTTACTCTATCTTTAAGAACACATCTGGTTCTTCTCGCACAGCTTCTCTTGCTGTCACCTATGCATTAGTATAAAAACACATTCCTAATTTGAAAGAGAACATAACATATTACCTCTCCTTCAAGATATCAGCATGATCTTGTTTCACCCATTCTTCTACACTTTGAATGGCTTGTCCTCTAGTTGGTTTCTCAAGTCCTTTTTCCATCAAAACTTGCGTTAACCAATCTTCCTTTCTCTTTCCTTTAAGGAATTCCCTCTCCCTGTTTGCTCCAATCCTCTACTGGAATGCTTTAGTCTTCCAAGAAATTCAAAAGTTCCCCTTTTACAAATTATAAATCTACTCTGATACAAACTTCTACTCTGATACCACTAATGATGCAGGGCTACACCTGACATAAACCATACTTAACCACAACCGATCCATGGTAACACCGCCCGCACAAACCCACAATATGCATTTACTGAATGATGCATCCACGGCTGTCCTAGGATATTTAACTCTACTATGGAGTTAAATCTGCAGACCATAAATGGTCAAGGCCCATTCCTCTATTCCTGTATAATGGAACTCAATCCCCCGCCAATACTTTCTCTCGAGACTATATATGAAATCCCATGTATCAGCACTTTCATTCCATTTGTAATCCTTATACAAAGGATCAATACACAATACCTACACTTTCTGTGGTGCTTACAAGTTCAACACAAACTTCGAGGTTAGAACCTCATCGCAATCGGCCATCTCAATGTCCAGTAGTCATATATATATGAGACACCACCTTTCTCCGACTCCGATCTCCGATATCGGAGCGATAACACATACTTTCGCTTTTAAAAGCCTGCACCATATAACTATCGGAAATATAATTAGTTGAAAATTCAAAGGGATTCTCGCTCCTTACGGTTCCTTCGGATTTCAAAACTTATACATTCGCGTTCACGAATATCGTCGAGTCCGCCACTATGAAATTCCTCTGCCGATCGCCAATTTATCCCGACGCCTGATCGCCGATAATCGGACTTCAAAATTAATAAATCTGCCTCTATAAATATCGGCGGGTCCGCACCATTCCTCGCCCTTCGCGCTGCTCCAATCTCTGATCGCTGATATGCTTTGTCATCGATATCGCTATCAGCGAATCACAATTCCACTAAACTGCTGACCCTTGGTACCTCTGATCGCCGATATGCAATTTAATCAGGGCCGTTGATCTAGCAATGATCCAATGGTCCACGATTAATTGTGCTCACCCCTTGCAACCTTCCAAGGGTTATCCCGATAACTTTAAAGGTTCTTCCGCTGCTGCAATTTGATCTCAACCATTGATCTAGATGACCCAATGGCTGCTGAGTGTCACTTGCACTTCTCTCCAATTCTTTTTCTTAGGAATTCCACTAAGTCTTCAGTATTTCCTCTACAACATGGGTTCTTAAAGGGTTCTAGACCTTTGTTACTCCACTAGGCACTATCTCTTCTGAGCTTAGACTTGCGCTCACACTCCTTTGATCTTTGTCCTTCTTATAGAGTTCTAATGGATTCAATGATCCACTTCAATTCTTCTGAATCACGCAACTCCTCCTTCGCTTATTATTCACTTGAACTCAAAGTCCATTTTGATTCCTTTGAATCACTCTGTCCCTCCGCGTCCTGCAAAATTCTGTCGGCAACTTGCAGAGCCTACGAATTCATAGTAAATTCATTCACAAAATACTTCTTAAATATATCGACACAGATAGGAAATAACTCAGAATATATATTAATGTAAAAGCAGGTTTACATTCGAGACTCCTCGGTCTCGCTCACACACACACACACACACATACACAGGCCTGATTCTCCAATTAGTGGCCTGCCCTTTGCCCGTAGGCTTACATATATACATACATACATACATAATACATACATACTACATACTCTACATATTATATTATAAAAAATTATATTAATAAATAATTATATTATATAAAAACATGGATCGATCGTTGACGGTCAATCAATCCTCTACAAAACCTAAGCTTACATGCATGCAACATGGCAAAAAAGACTCCTTGAGATTTTATTCCATATTTTCTCTATTTTAAAATGGAAAAGCCCCCTCAGTCCACATCTTTTCCTTTTATGCCTAAAGCTCTCCCTTGCTCCTAGAATCATGGAACTACTCATGTTCTTATTTATTTATTTTGAGAGCATCTAATTAAATCACACTTAAAGGCCTAAATATTACTTTGACTTGGAACTTAGGAAACTAATTCCTAAAATGCATGACCTCGTATGTCTACTATTTACAATTATTTTCCTTGGGTAGAATGGTCCTGCATCACATACTCAATAATGGTGGATTGAATTAAACCATCTAGAGGGAGTTTCCATGTATCAATTATAACAAAAAATATGGAATGTCAAAATCTTCTAAGGAAATGAAATCGAGAGGATTTTTTCAACATCTTTCATGTCATGAAAGATGTAGAGGAGAAAAAGATTAACATCCATTAATCGAAAATCCTGCATGGAAAATTGAAAGATATCATCGAGGAATAATACAACATCCTCACATAGTTAGAATAAAAATGCAAATCAATGGATGCTATATGAAAACAAAAATTCTAATTGCAATAACTAAGGAAAGGAGAGAAAATTACTTCATTCTTTAACAAATCCTTGATCTGAAGATGTTATATTAACATGATAGTCTCACTAAAAATATCTTTGGGGCTCAAGCCCCATGACCATAAGGAAAATTTGGAGGAAATCACACATTTACTATAACAACGTTTTATCATATTTGCAGTCTCTAAGAGAGTAAAAAGCACTCAAAATATTCCAAACCTAGTGTCTCAGGAACAAAATAAGGCCCTCCTTAGGGAAATATCTTATGAACAAGTTGAATCAGTATTAAATACAATGCAAAAAAATAAGGCATTAGGCCTAAATGGGTTCATAAGAAACTTTTTTCTAGTATGTTATTTAAAAATAGGAAAAGCTATCTTGAAAGTAGTGGAGGGTTTTGAGATATCCCATTATGTACTTCCCTCCTCAGATGTTATATTCCTCACCCAATTTCTCAGGAAAGAAAAGGTTAATGGACCTAGAATAGTTAGACACATCTTACTCTATAATGATCTGTAAATTGCCGTGGATATTCAATTTGACATTTCGTCACAACACATATGATAATATTATATTAAAAATCTGAGATTCTACACTATTAAAAGTTTATTAAAATTTAACATATATAAACTTAACTATAATTAGTCCATGCATGTGAATATAAATTATGGAGAAAAATAGTTAATGACAAAATAAGCTCTCACACACACATAAGACACAATATGCTCTTTGGGAAACCCTTTCAAGAGAAAACCCAACTCGAAGGTGAGGCTGTTTCGCTCATCTATCTGGAAATATGGTTATAGGTATGAGGAAGTAATGCATGTGGCCCATGGGTTGTTACAATGCACAAATCCTGTCTATGTTCTCTACCTCCTATCTATCCTATCTATCATTCCTCAACTATGGAATGAAATGTTCTCAAGATAATGGAATGCATCTTCCTCCTAGTGGCTCAATTATAACACAACCCGATGGCTTACTAGTGGTTAATTTGACTACATCAACTCTTATCTATAGTTACAACATATATTCTTCTAGAGTGTTTTACATCATAATCATGTGGCTAACCCCTTTTACATGAATAATGGGGGATGGTGTGACATCCTCTTGAACTATAGGTGTTAAAACAGGAAGGTCAACTTATGAGTGGCATAATGTTTGCATACAAACTCTGATTGACGTGCTTCTTGCATCGTTGGAAATATCTCTCTATGTAGAGTAGAATAAAATGGCATGGTGCTAAACAAAAAAGAAAATTACCCCCAAAAAATATCGTTTTATCCCTCAAACGCTCCTAGAAGGTTTTAGACCTCGTTTTTCCAAACTAGGTTCCGCCGGTAAAAATGGTACCCTGAGTTGATTCCTCCACTTTTTCTAATCCAAATTCATCAAGATGGATGAAAAACAATATAATTATCCAATTTGTATCATATAATGTGGCTTACAACATTATTTCTAAAATAATTTCCATGAGATTGAAATTGGTTTTACCTTGGATCATCTTACTATAATAATCTTCCTATGTAGAAGGAAGAAAAACTCTCCATGGAATCCTAGTGGCCCACATATTTGTTCACTCCTTAAAATTCTCTAAGAAATTTGTCATTCTAATCAACCTTGATCCATATAAATCCTTTGGGAAGCTCAATTGATCCTTCCTTTTACAAATTCACTCATCCTTTGGCTATGGAAGGGAGTAGATCCATTGGATAAAAACATTCTATCATCAATTTTCCTCTCCATTCTACGCAATAGTTGTTCCTCTAAAAATTTAAACCCCTCTAGAGGAATATGTCCAAGTGATCCATTTTTTCCTTTTATATTAATTAATGTAGAAGAAGGACTTGGAAAGGCCACCAAAGAAATTGTCACCAACAATAAACATTTTCTTATATACCTATCATGCAACAATAATGCATGGACAATACAATGGGCAAGAGCACCCCACTTTCATAAGAATCAAAATCTCTTAAAAAAGTATTTAAATATTTCTTTGTAGAATCAGGTATGGAAATAAATAAGGAAGAATATCAAATATTTTTCATCAGCACTCTAATTCGTACTCAAATTGATATTTCTCAAAATCTAGGATACCAATGATGTAAGCTAGCCTCAAAATATTTGGGAGCACCCGTAGTGGTTAGCTCCTTAAATTGGAAGTATGGGAGGAATTAATAAGAAAAATGGAATGCAAATTAGCAAACTATGTTTTTTAATCTCTCAACATTTTACGGTTCTTAGCTTTTCTAGAATCAACCATTCAAGGTCTTCCCTTCTATATGCTCTTGGCACTCATGGCCCCTTTATCAATATTAAAAAGAGTTAGAAGCATCCAATGATCCCTCCTATGGTTGGGGGGGGGGGGGAATAAAGAAAAAAAAGTGGATCATAGTTGCATGGGAAACACTCAGTTTTCCCAAAGTTCATGAAGGAACCAAGAGTTAAAGATCCCAACAATTTTGATATAGTCCTAGGAGCCAATTTATGGTGGAAATTATTGCACATAAACTCATGACCATTGATGAAAATATTAAATAGGAAATATGAGAATATTGAGGCCTCCTATCATCTAATTTTGCAAGAATATCATTTAGAATTAGATGACATCTCAAAAATTTTCAGAGCTAATATCATAGAATCAATCCTTTATAACCGTTGGGATGCACAATATCATAAATCCCATGGCACAAATATTATATTGCTTATGTTTTGGGAGATACCAACTAAAATTATCTATCCCTCATGTCATCAACCCTTACATCAATATCATAAACTCCATCCATTTTCTATGGTGTCCTTCCCCTCAATCTCTTATAAAATTAATTTTAATGGAGAAGCCAAAGTGATGTTTTGTATTGCAAGATAGGGATAAGTGTTTTGGGATCACTCTAGTCAAATTCTATTCCATTATTATGGCTCATTATGCTTGAAAAGAACTAATGTAGTAGAAATTAAATCTCTTGTGTTGGGATTGGATCTGGGTCACTATAAAAAAAAAAAATCAAATCTCATAACATAAGTGAAATCTTGACTCATTAATAATATATAGTCCTAAGAGATAAGTTATGGTGGAAATTGATGCATGGAAACTTGTGACTATTGAAGCACATATGGAATAGGAAATATGGGAATAATGAGGACTCCCATCATCTAAATTTGCAAAAAGATTCTTTATAATTAGATGGAATTTTAAAAAATATCAAATCTAATATCATAGCATCAATCCTTTCTAAGAATTGGGATGCACAATATTGGAAATCCCATGGCACGAAGATCACATTGCTTACGTTTTGGGAGATACCAACTCAAAATTCTCTATCTCTCAAGTCATCAACTCCTACATCAAGATGATCAACTCCATCCCTTGTGTATGGTGTCCTTCCCCTATATCTCTTATAAAAATGAATTTTAATGGAGACTCCAAAGGGAAATCGGGTATTGTGGGATAGGGCTAAGTGTTTTGGGATCACTCTAGTTAAATTTTATTTAATTATTATGGTTCACTATGCTTGAAAAGAATTAATGTAGTAGAAATTAAATATCTTTTGTTTGGATTGGATATGTCTCACTCTAAAAAATGGAAAAATATCATAACATAAACAAACTCTCAACTAATTAATAATATGAAAACCAAATTCCCACATGGCTCCCTAATCAATAATATCTCTAAAAGTTAAAGATTGGAAAGAAGTGTAGAAAAAATAGCTAAATTATTCCTCATTCCTATAAATATCACCTTACATGTTGAGATACAAGGAAATAAAATTCTAAACATTTTAACCAATAAAAGTTCCAAGATCGAAACTAGCCAAATAAGCACCAAATCAAAGCTCTAGCCAAATATGACCTAAAACAATCATATTTAGACATTTCCAAAAAAGCTTCTTCTCCCTTATATGGGATGATAGCTAGGGTATGGTTGCCAGATGTGGGTGGGGGCATTGTCACTACACAACCAAGAATTACAGTTGACGATCATGACATAAAGACCTTACCCTCACATAATACCACTTTCCTTGATCAATATTATGGCACTTGCCATTAGCCATGGGGAGTTTTATGAATTAATTTAGTGTTGAATGTGTAGTTTCTTTGACATCACCTCAAATCCATACAAATAAGGGTAGAGTTCAGAGTTATCATTCTTCGAGACCAGTTGGTTTTATCGCAAAACAAGGAAAATGAACTATGATACAAAGATATGAAGAGATTGCACATAGGAAAGTCATTATTTAAGATAAGAGATAATTATGAGTATATATCTCACATCAAATTGCATAGATGGGGAATTATGACCTTTAGATTCCACTTGGATTTTTCATCGTCTAAAATAGGGGCTTTCCTATTAAAGCTCAGACCTCATCATAGCTGAGAAAAAGGCTTAGTTGTTTCCATTTTGTGTATTTCATGTTCTGAATTCTCTATTTTTTTCTCTTGCATTCAACTTCTCTCCCTCCCTCATTGGATACCCTACTAATTTACTCTTATTTTCTCTCTATTTCTTTAATGTCTCAATTCCAAAATCCTTCTATTGTTTTCTCTTGTTGATAGGTTCCCCATCCTTTCATGGGTTTTTAAGCAGTTTGGTCTGAAGTCTATCTCTTATAAATGGGATGAACCCTATTTCCTTGTCTCCTCTCTCACAACTTCGTCTCCCTTGTTTCACAAGTTCTCTTTGTCACAAGTTTTAACTCAAATATCATAATGCCCAAACAATCAGACAAGGTTAAATGTGGAGTAGCATACTATAGAGAAATGGGGCACAATTTTTCCTAGAAATGAATTAAAACTTGAGTAAGTAGGTATAGGGATAATATGCTAGAACTGATATAGAAGGAAATTCTGTACGCTAAGAGAAAAATCATTGGTGAGAGAGGTTACTTATTAGACATGGATATTGCTAAGGAATTTTCTAATTGGATTATAGACATGGGCGATAACATATGGAGGTTCAACCAATATGTGGATGCAATCAATATATATTGGAATATTTAAATGCTCATGGGATAAGTTCCAGTGGATAGGAGTGCAACAAGGAAGGAGATGCTACTCATTTTGGTTGACATTCAGTTGATTACTCAAGCATTGGACTAGCAAATAGAATGTACAGAGGTTCATTTTGGGATTACCCTAAATCCAAGCTACTCACCAAGGAGAAACAAGAACTGATATTGATTGAAGATTTAAACAGTCCCTAGAATGGATGTTGCACTCTCCACTTTTTAAGTCTACTCCTATGCCTATCTATTTTTTTAGTTTCAAATCTATAATGTTTTTTTCAACGTGAAGGCAACATGTTATCATTTTTTTCTTTCAATATTTTATGACAGATTTTTTTGGATGATGAAGAAACTATGGCATTGCCACTAGCCTAGTTTCCCTTATGGAAAACTAAGGCACATTGCAATTCATGTTCATAACCATGATATTTTGGAACATCATATTTAAATTTAATTATAAACATATAAAAGCTTAATAATTACAATAAAGTGTATTTCTATGTTATAGATAGATAGATAGATACATAATCAATGCTATGAATATTAGATTAAAAAAATAAATTATAGAATTATAAAACATATCACAATTTCTTTTTGAAAGACGAATGTTTTTAAGTATATGTATAATAAAGGTTTTAATAAAATTAGTGATACACATATTTCTAGATATAGAGACATGGAATTTATATTAATATAAATAGTATTATTAAGAACTAGTATAAATCTATCTTAACATCAGATTGAGCAAACTGAGAAAAAAAATCCTTCAATATGAAAACTTTTTTCGAAATTTTATAGTAAAAAAGATATAGGTATATATACAAAAAATCCCCAGCATTGGCATGCCTTTCCATCTCATTGTCCTCCTCTAGAGCCACAAATATAGGGTGTTACTCTCCCTAGGTGTCCTCTTGTGGTGGAGGCTAATACTAGCATGAATCCTTCAATAGTCAATAAGGATATTTGATCACCCTCACATTTTCGCATGGGTGAAACCTCCCCTCATAATTTTCTTGGGAGGGATATCGACTTATTAATGCAAGACCCTTATTTGGACCTAGCTCCCCTTACTATTCATATGGATGATGATCATCTATATACCCCTTTCAACAGTCCTAGGTCAACTACAAACATTATAGTCCAAAGGCGTGGTGGTAGAGTAGTCGTCCCTTTCATGGGAATCAACTACAAAGTCCTTGACCTTTGGCATGGAAGGTGATATAAGACAGGTTTCCATTATCTCCTTTGATATTTTTTAGGCCCTTAGAGAAAATAAGCCTGCCCATGGATTCCCCTCATGATTATACTCTCACTAAACCTTAGAGGACTAGGGAATGCCTAAAAAAAACTATTCCTTAAAAATCTTATTTTCTTTGTTTGGCCTATTATCATTCTCATTCAAGAATCCATGTCCTCAGTGGAAAAATAAAAACCTTATTTTTTATCTACTTGTCGAGACTAACATTTTTGGTTTTTGATGCATGCAGTTTATCTCGTGGATTGGTGACACTATGGGACCATGAATGGGTGAAATTAAAACCTTACACTTTTTTTACAGGCATATTGCTGACTGGTTTTGTCAGGGGTTCATCTTGTGGGCTACATTTCATTAACATATACTCCCCTTACCTAGAAACAATAGATTTCTGGAATAAATTGGGTGAATGTGGGATCCTTAAAATTGGCTCGATGATCTTAGTAGGGGATTTTATTGCCACCATATTGAGAGAAACATTATGGGAGTTTTGAGGTCTAAAATGGGCCTACTAAGGAAATTATAAAATTAGTGGAAATAATAAAATAATATTATATTACATAATCAAATTTTCGATGGAAAAGAAGGAAAAATATTTTTTTCAACTCGTATTTTCAACTTATCTCCCTATGGGTTTACTGAAATTTTGAGCATAACCACTTGCTGGATGTAGAATTTGATTCCTCATCCAATAACTACCCATGTTGTGTACTTTAAATGGACCATACTACACGAAAAATGAGAAATACATGAAAATCATGACTAAAATCACATTTTCCCATGTATTTCTCATTTTATTGTAGCAAGGTCCATCAAAAGTATGCAACATGGGTACTCCTTGGATAAGGAATTAAATTTTGCATCTAAAAAGCACTCTTGCTTGGAATTTGAGTAAAAGCTTAGGGAGATAACTTGAAAATACGAATTGAAAAAGTAGTTTTATTATTTTACTATTTTTTAATCTTTTCACTTTTTTACTCCAAAAATGGTGAATGATCCCCCATGGTTGACCTCATCACCTTGAATCCTATTGGTTCTTACGAAGTGTATTTTGGTTGTACATTTTTCCTAGGAGGCCTATTTTAGACCTCAAAAATCCCCTAATGAATGTTGGGGCACTTGTTTTCATGCTAATCTCTTGCTAAATCGCCTACATGATCTCTTTGTAGATAATCACCTTATGGATGTTTGTGATTTTCCCCTCATCCCTCCATGGAGTAATAGTTGGTCTAGTTGTAAGCACACACTGAAGATGATAGACATATTATTGATTCATGAGAACATTATGCAGTTTTCAGGTTATGTTAGAACGTGGGTTTCACAGGAAAAATTCTTGGATCATTCACTGATCAGTCTTCAATGAGAGGGGAAAATATTTGGAAAGGACTACCTTTCAAATTCAACAGGGCTTGGCTTGAAGAGGAGGATTTCAGTATTTTGGTTCAAGACTCTTGGAATAACATGGTATGTACAAAGTCAACCTCATCAATGAGCTTGATTTCATAGAAATTAAACAGGCTAAAACATGAAGTTCATGCATGGGAGCGAAAATAATAAATAAATTTGAGGGTGGATCTGGACTGATTTGAGGTGGAGATTGAAGGTATTATTGAGATAATGGATCTAGTAGCTATGTTGCCTTTTCATATTGCTTGCCTATACGAATTGGAGCTTGAAAGGAGACATATATTAAAATTACAAGAAGTCACTTGCCGAATAAAGAGTCAATTTATTTTGATTAAGGAGAGGGATCAAAACACCCTTTTTTTCCAACATTTTTCTACTCAAAGGAGAAATATGAACTATATATGGAAATTGGTATTTAAATCAGGTGACAGGATCTACATCACAGAAGACATACAAAAGAAGGTTGTCCATTTATTTGAGAATAAGTTCTCGACTTGCACAATGGTGGAAATCACTAAACAACTCTAGGGGATTGAGGCTTTCCCCAATATGTTCACTATGAAGTCAAATGATCAATTAGGAAGACTGATTACTATTGATGACATATACATGGTCCATAAATATTTCATGTAGTACAAGTTTCTCGTTCCTGATGGGTGAACTGAGAGATTTTCTTACACTTATTTGGTATTATGGGAGGTGATATTTTGAATATGGTTGAAGAATCACACATTTTTGGTTGAGTTGTTGGGGCGATAAATTCCACTCTCATCGCTCTCATCCCCAACACATCCTACCCAACTTCCTTATAGATTTTCAATTGATTTCCATTTGCAATATTTTGTATAAATTAATTTGAAAGATCATAGCCTTAAAACTTAAGAATACACTTCCAAATATATCTGTATAGAGAAATTTAGTTTTCTCTACAAGTGAAAAAATTGGATGTTGTCAGTATTATACCATTCACATGAAGAAAAAAGAGCCTTTGGTTATGAAGTTGGATCTCCACAAGGCATATGAATACATCGATCAATATTTTTTGAGAATGATTCTTACAAAGGTTGGGTCATTGTGGATAATTTTCCCTGGATCATGGCTTGCACCTTATTTTTTTATTATGCGGTCTTTATTAATGGCACCCCATCCAAGCTTTTCCAGGTCGGTAGAGGAATTTGTAAAGGTTGTTGTTCATCCCCATTATTATACTTTTGGATAGGTCTCTTGGACTCAATGGAATGTTTTGCATACCGTTCACTCTAGATATGGTTCAACGTTTGGTTTATGCAAAAATGGTGATAAATCAACACTGATCCATCCAACTAGTGATAATGAGGAGATAACCAACATCACTAGGATTTTTGGTGTGGTTGTCTCATATATTGAAGATGAATTCTCTTAATTGGGTTTCATTATGAAAGAAAGCAAATACAGATTTGGGGAGTGGTATTGGTTGCTTGAGAATTTTAAGAAGAACTTGTATTTATGGTCACATCCATGGTTAGCTCAAGGTGACATATAAACTCATACAATCTATCCTTCAATGACTTATTGTATTGGATGCACCTTTTCAGGATCCCCATGAAGATCATTTAGCAGATCAAGGCTATCATGGAAAATTTCCTAAGCTCAGGGACCGAAGGGAAACACAAATTTCATCTCGTTCGTTTAGACACCATCTCAAAAGAAAAATAATATGGTGGATGGGGCTTATTAGATATGAAGATGTTTGGATGGTCACTTCTAACTAAAAGTCTATGGAGGAAATTTTTTGGTAAGGGGATATGGCAAGATGTTATTCATGGAAAATATCTAAGACAAAATTCCTTGGTCAAATGGTACCGATGTAGTGGTATTGGAATAAAAAAGGTATCTTTAATATGGAATAGACTAAGGTTAGAAAGTGTTTGTTTGATAATATGTGATGGTCCTTTAGTAAAGGTGATAAAATTCTGAATGTGATTTATTTATATGGGGATGTGTAATAAACAACAATGGCACCCCTTTGTGTCATTGATGCCATGCATGTGAAGCGTATTTTTTTCCTTGACCAAGCATTTGGACACAAGTTTGATCTTCTTCTTACCCATTTTGGAAGGATGTCCTTGAGATAGTTATGTCTAGTGAAATGCGGTTTTTTGTAACCATTACATTGTGAATCTTCAGATGGCAAGTCTAGTTAGAAAATAATGTGGAGATGTTTAATTTTGTAATGGCTTCATTTGATTTAGAAGCGTGGTTGTTTCAGAGATTTACTAATATATTTATGGTGGGTCTTATCAGTTAATAAACCAATACTAGTACAGGAAGGCATGGAGTTATAATATCCTGTTGAAAATTATCATTTTTTATTGCTTGGTGTGGAAAAACCCCATGCTTACCTAAGATAATATTGGCAAAAGCGACATTCTTAATCCGAGTTGGTGCTCCTTCTACAAGGAGTCGCAAGAGAATGTCACTGATCTCTTTTCACACTGCCCTTTTGTTATTGTAGTGTGAATGATGGTACTAGATTGGCTCCAACTTCCTCCTTCCTGAACTTTCCCTTCATTGGAAGTGTGTTACTAGTTGTGGTTCAAGAAATGAGGGAGGATCAAATCTATCCCCCTATTCATTACTTGGGAGGTTTGGTAGGCAAGGAACTTGGTGACATTTGAAGGGGGGCTTGTTAATATTGCAAATATTTGTGACAATGTACATGTATAGATGGAGTGTGTGGAATAGGTAAAAAATTGATAGGGTGCATGGTTGATGGGGAATTTTCTACAGGTAAAGTTTCTAGTTGGTTTCTTTGACGGTGCGTCACAATTTAGTGACTGTGGATGTGGGGTTGTGTTGGTGATTAGTCCACAGTTTCAATTACACTTCTTCTGGTTTGGTGGGGAGGGCACACATTCTAGAGCATAAACTTTGGCCCATTTGGCATTGCTATATTTGGCCAGGAAGCAACAATTGGATCAGATTTTTGTTTATGGTGACTCCAAGACCATTATTGATGGGGTTACATGGAAGTCTAACTTTTCACCTCCCTCTATGGTTAATTGGTTGACTTGTATGAAGATATTAATTCAATCCTTTTCTAACATCTCCTTTAAGCATGTTTACAGGGAACATAGCAATAAAGATGATGGGTTACCAAAGGAAGGTTTGTAGGCGATCCCAAGCTCCTTTCACTTTAGACTCAAGTCAGACATGGTGGTTTTGCATGAAGGTTAGATCACTCTTGTTTGACTTTTTCTTTGTTAGGCGATCCAATCTGTTGCCACATCATTTTTGTCTTTCTAGATTTTGCTTTGGGCATGTATTTTAAAAAAAAATAGTCATACATTAATTAGTTTGTAACACACATGTTTAGTATGCAGGATATATGTTTTAATCTCTTATGTCTTTTTAAAAGCTTTTAATTACACATGATTAACATTTTCTTTTAATAATAACAAACACTTTTAAAATAATATATGTTTTGATTTTTCTCTTTTTGATAAAAATTTCCCATATACAAATAAATATATATATATATATTTAATTCCTCTTCACGTTTAATAAATTTCGGATTAAAATTAAAATTAATATATACCAATAAGCTTCCTCCATACAACTCCATGTACAAATAGTAAATGAGGATCGTACTATGACAAAATAATAACCTTATATTATGGAATTACTCTTACTACGATGTTGAAGGGCATGATAATGCGTTATTTAAATTCCACGTCATAGGTGACGTAATGATAATGAAATTTCAGGTAGGATGATGTAAGAAAATTCATGTGCAGGATGGTTTGGTACATACTCTAATCTCACTTTTTGAGTGCTCTAAGGTTTAAGTTGACCTCTAAACTACACCCTTTTAAACACCCCAAGGGTTACGCCTTGACTCCACCCCTTCCAACACGCCGAAGGTAAGGCGCTGAGGTAAAAGTTGGGTGAATAAATCAAAATTGTACGAAACTTATGGTGCAATCTATGTAGATTACGCTTAATGTGCTTGATGTTTTCAAGGTACCATGTCTTATGTGGCCGTTTGGAATACTCCAAGGGTTAAGTTGACCTTTTAATACCACTAGGGTCATCTAGAAGGTGAAGGACATTTTTGTATATATATATATATATATATATATATATAATTTCAAAATAAATTTGATACAAATTAATTTATATTATTGAAAATCAAAATAATCAAAATAAAAAATATAAGTTTTTACAAGGTTAAATATCTTTTATAACAATATATTAGTGCATGATTTGATAACTCATAATAGTTTAAATAAATCTAAATATTTATACTTTCAAAATATTAATTTAAAATGTGATGGGATAATTAAAATAATTCTAATAATATTTTATTTATAATTTTCATTTTTTATATTATGTTACATATAAAATTAAATTTTTTTATAGTGATGATGGTGCGGCAATGGTGTTTAATATCTATTATAAATTAAATTTGATTTATTAAATGTTAAGAAATGTGAGGATCTATTTGATTTATTTTTAAAATTTAATGATGTTATTGAAATTTTTTTCTAGCAAAGTGATTTTAAATCACCATAACTTTAATAAATTATAAGTTTAGGAAGTTCGTTATTGTAACAAATATGTTGAAATTTTGATTTAATGTGTGTGTGCGACATTATAAAATAATGTGGTTTTCATCTTCAACTTTATTAGTGTCACACAAAATATAAATTATTTCGATCAAGTGGATTTTAAGAATTGTCTAATGTTCTATTAAATTATGAAGTTGTGAGAAATTGTTCTTATCTCAAGAATGTTGATATTCTTCTTTATACCATACAAAATGAAAACAAACTTTTGATGTTCTATGCTAGGGTGGACTACCTCCTTCTAGTAATTTAACTTATTTTTATCTTCTAAATCTTTGTCACACTAGGATTTCTCCTTAAATATTAATGTAAAAATACTTTTAATATGATATTATTATATATAGTGATCTCTTTATTCCCAAATGATTTATGCAAGACATGGTGTATGAAATGAAAATAATAAAATAAAAGAATATATAATTTTTTCTATAATATTATATATCATTTATAACTATTACTTTACATAATTTGATAACCTATAATAGATTAAAAAAATTAAATATTTTTACTTAAAAAAATAAAAATACAATATTTTTTAACAAGGTCACCTATTATTTATAGCAATATTAATTTACATAAAATTAATAAGTTGAATAAATTTAAAATATTTTCATTTTTCAAATAATTTAATTTAAAAATATGTTTTGGTAAATTAAAGCAATTATAATTATTAAAGAAAATATAATTTTTATAAATTAGATAATTTAAAATAACCAATTTTTATCTAGAATATCTATGTTATAAATTATTTTATATATTAAGAAGATTTTTTTTTTTTAAAGCAATCTTTTATAATGAGGAAAGTGGTGGTGAATGTCTACTATAAACCAAACTTAGTTTATTACACCTTAAGAAAGATGGGACTTACTTGGTTTGTTTTAGAATTTCAATATTGTGATTGGAAATATTTAAGCAAAGTAATTTTCAATCACTATAGTTTTGATGAATTACAAGGTTAACAAATATTATGAAATTTCCATTTAATGCCTGTGTGGGTAGGTCATTCTACAAGAAAGTGGTTTTTATCTTCGACTCTCTTACTGTCATAAAGTAATAAATCCTTTTCATCCATGACATTTTATGAATTGTCTAATGTGTTATTTCACTGTGGAGTTGTGAGAGATTGTTCTTATCTCAGTCATGTTTATTTTTGTCTTTATACAATACAAAATGAAGGCATACTTTTGATCTTCTATGATATGGTGGGCTACGTTCTTTTCGTATCTTAATTTTCTTTTATCCTCTAATTATTTTCCACACCTCAATTTCTCCTCAAATATTAATGTAATAATACTTTCAATATGTCATTATTCTATATTGTGACCTATTCCTTTATTCCCAAATGATTTATGCAAGAGTTGGAGTCTTTATGGCACCCCAACTTGAGCCACATATTATTATAGTGTTTGAAGTGACTTTGAGAAGTATCTCGGATTCAATGTTGCTTATTTTATTCTTATGTATAAAGTAATTAGTCATTATCATACTTTAGATGGGGAACAAGTTAGCTTCTATAAGAACGATGACATAGTTTGTATTGATTTTAGTTGTGAGCTTATAATTTAGAAATCACTCTTGGATTTCTCTATATTTCTATGTAATTCTCTAGAGAAGTTGCAACCCCAAACTTCACAACCATATAAAATAACAAGAGTGATGAGAGTCTCAAAGAGGAGTTTGTTCTTATCCCATAACCAAAGGTCCATAGATTTACAATTTCTTTGAAGCACATAAGGAGATACACCACTCCATTTATCATTTTGTCAATGCTATATATCTAGTTAAGAATGTGATGAAGATCAATTTTGAGATATTTATATGAAGCCTCACTTCCTCCAAATTTTTGTTTTCATGCATGAACTTAACATAGTTAATCCTTTTGGATTCAATTAACATAATATTCATTATGTTGTGAGTCCTAATAGTAATACTTGTACTAGAGTAAAAATACTTAAGGACTTTTAGTTTCTTGTCAATATCTTTGATATGCCAAATAAAAATATTCATAATACAAGTTACAAATATTTCTTAGATATACCACATAAAGAAATAAAATAGTAAACAAAATGGAAAATATGAACCATAATTTTACACCTTTATTAATATGAAATATCTTTCACTTTCTTCTTTGAGGAAGGAACATCCATCAGAGTATATATCATATTACAAATGATTTCAAAAGCACCTATTGCAATGCGTCTACATGCTTTTTAATAATTTTTATATCCTACGAACATAGAAAAGGAAATTTCGCGATGTTTAAACCTTCTAGGAAGCCTTCTTACAATAGTTGTGTTCACACTACAAAATGGAACTTATTTACTAATGATTGAAACCATGCAAAGTGATATGTAATAACATATCTACTTATGGGGTGATGGAGGTAAGGACCTTGACATGAACCCTCTCACCCCTTTTAGAATGGCCTTGTCCTAAAGAATACAATTGTTAGAGGCACTACAAAATTGTTGTGGGTTCCCATGTGGTTGTTGGGAATCAAGAATTACTAAGATGGGGGGTGAATCTATAATTCTAACTTCTTCTTTTTAAAACAAACATCACACAATGAAATGCATTTAGGATTCTAGATAGTGATTTTAACATAGAAACCTTTATGAGTGAAAAACCACAAAAGCTTGTTTTTGTTATGACGTAAATTGAAAGTGCCTACTATTCTTACATCAATTATTTTGTGAACACCATCTCACACGAGGTTCCAACCACCCTCAAATAGACAAGAACCAACTTGCTCAGAGGCACCAATAAGATACTTACCAGTTAGATATACTCTTTCATGGGATTTTCAAGCTAAGACCTCTTGCAGTGATCTTTAACTCAATTTACAACTTGTTATCATTTCTTACATGTAGTCACATTAGTTTCAGGTGCTCACATATGCCTTAACATGCTCTTTGCTCTTCTACAAGTACACACAAAAACACAATCTATAACCGTGATCTTCTAATTACACATTTGTTATATGGTTTTGTTGTTCTCAAATATGCTCACTACACTTTGTGTGTTGTCTATCTTACTATATTGCACATGAACTTTAGTGCACTATTTCTCTTCACTTTTATTCCTAGCCCTTGTCATCTGAGAATAGGTACATCAATTAACTATTCTTTGGCTCAAGGAGTTTTTTAGTTCATTCCAGTTGCAATTTGTTATAGATATCCTCTAACAATGTTCCACCACATTGGAATATAAAGTAGCTCACTTATTTAATTCCACCAACTACACTTTTCATTTAAATCTTATCAACCTTTAGTTGCAATTTTTCTAGCACACAAACTCAATTTTATGCTACTATTTCTACAGGAGGTTATCCATCACTTCACATCAACAAATTAGATCTCCTCTTTTCCGCCTTTCTTCACCCTCAAACCATGCAACACACTCTTTTCTTACATAACTGATCTCATATCCAAATTCTTAATGGTATAAACCCTGGAAATTTGAGCTTCCTTTTCCATAAGATGAAGACTATGATGAGAGCGTTAATCTAAATATGCACTGAAGATTTTATTCAAGTTTAGGCCTTGTTTGATGTTGCAATCGAGCATAAATCCCAAGCTCGCTAACTATTGTTCTATTGAACTAACTCTTGAATGTTTCCCACAATTACTCCACTATGAAGTATGAACTCCAAACTAGATGATTTTCATAGAATTTCAAAAATTCTAAAACACTAGATATTAGCTCCAAACACAACCCTTTGGTAAAACACCTTGTATGGACCATAATACTTTGGTGATAATTTATTATCCTTCTTAGCTTGCTTGAGGGACATTTGTTTATATGGTTGTAGCCATAGGAATACCCAATCACCTACATCAAAACTTCTTTCACTGCGATGTTGATCTACTTGTTGTTTCATTCTATTATGTGCCAACACAAGGTTATCCTTTAAGGGTTGGAGGACTTGTTGTTGACGTTCGATGTGATGTTCCACTGCTTGAACCTTAGAATTTTCTCTTAAATATGATGTGATGGATGGTGGTTGATACCCATAAAGTGCCATAAATGGGGTCATTTTTGTTGCTGTATGGAAGGAAGTGTTATACCACCATTCAGCCAGAGGCACCCATTTGACCCATTGTGTCTGTTTATCAGATACAAAGCAACGAAGATATCCTTCCAAACATTTGTTTACTATCTCAGTTTGCCCATCAGATTGAGGATGATAAGATGAGCTATGAGCTAACTGAGTACCAAGACAAGAAAATAATTCTGTCCAAAAATTTCCAGTGAAAATGGGATCTCTGTCACTTACAATAATCTTTGGGTTTCCATGCAGCTTTTGAACTGTTTCCATAAATGCAGTAGAAACTGTACTGGCTTCAAATGGATGTGATAATGCACAAAAGTGTGCATACTTGGTAAGTATGTCAACTACCACCATGATGACACTCTTTCCCTCAGACTTGAGTAAACCTGTGATAAAATCCATTGAAACCTCCTCCCAACGTTGGCTTGGAATGGATAAAGGTTGTAATAGACCTGGTGTCTTAATTGTTTCAACTTTATCTTGTTGGCAAACCAAACATTCCGCCACAAAATTTTGAATATCTAATTTAAGGCCATCCCAAAAAAAATCCTTCTTAACCCTGTGGTAAGTTTTTAAAAATCCTAAGTGCCCTCCTAAGGGAGAAGTGTGCAAATCCATAAGAATCTTTTGTTTTAGCTGGGAATTTTCACAGAGGTATAAGCGATCTTTGTACCATAACGAATCATTTTGCGAGCTAAATGTATCAGACGTACTGGAATCTTGTTGTAACTTTCGAATAAGTGCCCACACCTCTTCGTCATTCTTTCGTTCCTCCCTTGCTTCGTTTATCCAATCTGATTGGATAATAGAAATGGCGCACAACAATGCTTCCACATCCTTATCCTTTCTTGAGAGTGCATCTGCCACCACATTTTGCTTCC
>APFE031645024.1:53562-81763 GCA_000404065.3 Pinus taeda
ACATAAATGAACAATTCTTGGATGATTCAAATGACAAAGCCTCCTTTCTATATATAGGAGTCTAAGGAGTCACAATATAATCTAGCTGACCTAACAATAATAATATATAGCCACAAAAATAACAATAGAGGGATTCTATGGGGCACAGTAATAACAATATGGGGGAAATAGGGGCACAACGATATTAATAAGGGGTATAACTACAATAGTAATGGGGTAATCACTAATATTATAGGGACCAAATATTATACTCATCCTTTTTTAATCTTATGGAGTTATCATTCCCATCTAAAATTTATTGCATTAATAAAATGTTGAAATTATTAACAATGGAAATTATGTAAGAATTGTTTAAATTGGCACTAGGAAGTAGGTTTTTAAGTCATTGAATATTTAAAATTTCATTAGAACTCTTTTTGTTATATTATTTTTGTTCTAATTGGAAGGAGTATGGTTTCAAATTTTCTAAGGGCAAGGTGGTCATTGTGTTATAGTTCCTTGATATGTTTACAAGGTCCTCAACCTAATATCAAAAGGGGATGAATAAGGATGATTAATGATACTTTATACATATTACATGATTAACCCAGAAAAGGAGAGTAATATTTCTAAGTTTTGTTCCCAATACTACTATAGTCATCTAACAATCGACTAATTTAAATAAGGCTAGTTTTAGAACACATATAGGAATTTCAAAATACTCAATGCTACATGGAACTTAATTATGTATATAGGTGTTATCATATGTGACACTACTCAAAGGTTACCAACAAGGGTTACAATGGCTTCCAACTAGGTGAAACCTTTTGTATTCATATATACTTCCCCAACTACAAGTTTCCATTCTTAATAATAGATCTCTATGTCATTTATGGATGTCAAAACATATATGTAGCTCAAACAAAACTATACTAACAAGTGTGCCAGGAAAGTGCTATGAAACTATTTTTGGTGAACCAAATAGAAATATTTAAAGTGAAAGTTATAACTACTACTCAAATAAATTATAGAAATGAATAGAATAATAAACACAATGGACAATATGAACCATATAAGCTTTATTGGATGGAAGGAGTGTTCACTTGCCTCTTTGAGGGCGGAACCCCAAATAAAGTGAAGGTCATAGCCCAAATGGTTTATGAAACACTTGTTGGGTCACTAATTTATCATTATTATTATCACTTATTAACATTCATTTCATGCATTTCTATTGTTATATTTATCATAATTCATCATATAATTCCATTTCATAATCATTTATGCTCTTGTGGATAAGTAATACTTATTCTCCTTTATTTTTAATAAATTGATGAATATTATGCATGACTTTCCAATGATGTTTTATTAGTGAATTTGTTATAACATCACTCATGATTTTAGCCTCTAAGATCTCTTCCAGGTTGCAAATTTCATCTTCAACTCATAATCAAATATTCCAACTACAAAATTCGTTGGGATAAAAAGGGATAGTGTTGTGTTGGACGTTTCGGGCAAACGAGGAAGAATATTGAAAATATGACACATGGGTTTTTTGCAGAATGGACCAAGTAAGTTTTTGAATGAGCACTTTTCCAAAAACTCGGTCTTGATTGAGAGAAAAGCAAGGTTCTTCGCAGGACATTTTTGTAGATTTTCTGTTGTGGTCGTTTTCCAAATTGCTCCAATTGTAATACCATATTCGACTTGTTCCAACTAAATCATGATGCAAAGATCTCTAAGATCTCATCTTGCTTATTGAGATTTTGTAATCAATCTAAGTGGTATGGGAAATCATTTTGTAATCAGTTTGTTGTAAATTTACCTTTGTTGTATGTATATTTAAAAGACACAAATCAAAGAGAAAAGGGATATAGCAAATAGAGAGAAGATCATGTATTAAAGAATTTCTTTTGGTGTGTAGTAGTAGAACTTCACTCTGTAGTTCCTTTTATGAATTAATGATAATTTCATCATATTGTAATTCTGTGTAGTCTATAATTCTCATCCACGGCCCTGATCAGAGAGTTGGGCCCACTCTTTCGATCAGGTGCTATTGAATATGGTTCATGTGGATAGGTATGATTTTTAATTATATCGTTAGTGCATTATGATTGTTGTTCATTTCTTGTTGCTTTATTATCCTTTTGTTATTTTAGATTGTTGTTACTCTGAATTGTTGTTACTTCGCATTGTTGTTACTCTGAATTGATGTTACTCCTTATTACTATTACTTTGAATTGTTGTAACTGTGAATTACTCTTACTCATAGTTGATGTTATTTAAGATTTATGTTATTTGGTTTGCTAATTTCTGCTGCATTGATTTAGAGCTCTTTGGATGTTGTATTTTGTAATTACTCAATATTAGGTAGGGAACATGACACCTGCATAGACCATGGCTTAGACCTTGCATGATAACCTTGAAATAACCATACAGACACCGATTGACAATAAATGTAAGAGGAACTAAATTCATAAACCCGTATTAAAACCCCAACAACACCTTTTACAATAGTTCTACATATTTACACAATACCTCTATCTCCTAGGAAAATTATCTATACGAAACTTTCTAGCATGTTGGACCCTCTAGTATAATTTCTCACAAAAGTTGTGTTCACACTACAACATGTTTCTTCTACTAATTATGGCCTCCATAGATATTGATAAATAGTGATCTATATCCTACAATATCATGGGTACTCTTCACCACAAAATAATGTCATTATCATAAAGAAGAAGAATGATGACTACTTTACTGAAATTTGGGCCAGCAAAACTTTTTTCTTCCAAAGAACACTCTATATTGTCAATTTATATGAAAGAAAAGGTATGGGTTACGAGAAAGCCTGCCTTAAGTCCTATATTAAAATTGATTTCCTTTGACCACCCCTTAGATTTCCTAAACATGGAAATAACATTCTTATGCAACCTTAACTTGATAGCTCTCACATCGAAAGGAATTTTTATCTCTTCTAAAATATTATAAAGGTTAGGTGTAACACCCTCGTGTCTTTACTTTTAGACATTTACCGTTTTTAGACATTGAATAATATTTAGGTTAAATGGTTATCGAAGCCATGTTTAAGACTTATGTGATGATGTAATTATTATTTTAATTATGTTAATAAATACATTTATTGGATTTATTTAGGAAAAAACAATAGAGTTAGAAAACTCCTTTTCAACTTAGAAAAATTTTTGGTGGTCACGTCCACATGGTGGACCTTCCCTAAAAAGTCCACTCAAAATCCCTAGGAGAAAATATTTAAAAAGAACTAAAATTAACATAAGGGTAGGGAAATATTATGTTAATCACATAGTGGGAGATAAATACTAAGTGGGGTGGAATAAAGTAGTGCTAGAGAGAAAGGCAGACATTAAAGAAAAAGAAAAAAATAATTTTTGAAAAAGATAAACATAAGGATAGAGAAATATTATGTTAATCACTGAGTAGGAGATAAAAACTAAGTTGGGTGGAATAAAGTATTGCTAGAGAGAAAGGTAGGCATTAAAGAAAAAGAAAAAAAATATCTCTTATAAGAAATAAACAAAATGCCAAGGATAGAAGTTTGGTAGATCTTAAAGTAGGACACTACTAAAAATATGTTGGGAATAAAATTATAAAAGATGACCACCTATGAATCAAAGAGGTTGTTGATTCTAGTAGACAAGGATATCTTAGCACGGGGGAAGAGGTACACATAGTTCATGGTTGGGTGGAATGTGCTTAGTTATTGAATAGTTCCCAAAAATCTATTATGGTTAGATAAAAATTTGCTCTAATTGCTGTGGTTTTCTATGATTTTCCATTAGTAGAATTTTTAGAATGTGAAAGACATATGTACTTATTTTGTATTGTTAAGTGGGTCTAATGGTTAAGAGCATGTGTTTCCTCTTAAGAGGTCACAGGTTCAAAACCAGAGGGGGGTAGAGTATGTATGCCTTCGTAGACTTAGCAGTCAAATCGCTGCGCGGAGGTGGGTCCCTTGTCCCACAAACAAGGGGGTCTCATACACCAATTTGGTGTCTGGCTTGGTGTGACCTTAAATAGGATATAATTATTATATTATTATTATTAAATAAATTTTCATAAAGAAATAGATGTCGTAGTTAAAATGGTGGATTAGAGGTTTTCTTCCTAACATTCTTTACACGGAGTTCTAAGTTCTTAATCTGAGAAATTCTATAAAAAAATTGTACTTTTGAGAAGTATTGAAATTGAATGGAATGAAGAAGTATGAAAAATATTTGAGTGTTCTTATAGAGAAATATTATACTTGTACTGATAGAATGAATGTAGGAAAAAATGATAAGGGTTTATTAATATATATTCTTATTTAAATATATTGTCAATTAAATTATTCTCTCTATATAAACTAATAGTGATATTCTGTGATATGAATTGAGGGAAAAGGAATCAAAGTAGTCATTGGATGATTATATTGTAATTAAGAATCTATAATCTATTTACTCTATTTGTAAGAATATCTTGGTATGTGAAGTTAAAATAAAAGTAGAGTATACCAAATTTATATTTGTATTTCTGTAAAAGAGATTATGTGGTTCCAATACTAAATCTCTTAAATTGCAAGTCCTTAACTAAGACTTACTGATGGAGGAAAATTGTAATTAATACTACCATATGAGTTCACTATTAATTGAGTAGAGCCATCACATATATTATAGATGGAGAAATAATAAACTGATATTATAATGGAATAGAGATAATTAATAAATTAAACGTTAAATATTATTTGAGAATTTTGTAAGGAAATAGGGAATATTAAAGAAATTCCATTAGATTTTTGTAACAAACCACTATCAATTTTTTTTCGAGTTTATAGCCATGGCTTTACATTAGTTGTTTTACTCTTTTGTTTCTTATGAAGTACATGATAAATTTCAATTCTTTTCCATACAACAATTTTATTTGGTAAAGGCTTCCTACCATGACTCTATGCTTGTTAATCCTACTTGCTATTGCTTTATAATTCATGCCCATCATGTGACAATATAATCTTAAAAATGTTATCATGTAGTCCCCATTATGTAACCTATATTTTAAACTTCCTAGCCTATCCATTTTTACTAATGTCCAGTTTCATTTGCACTAGTCCTCTAATCGTGTTATGGGTGAATTTCCACCTTTCATATTTGATGCATGGTATGATACAATTCTTATTTTAATGATATATTCATTGTGTATCTTGATCCTCTCCTAATTATGCATATAAAACTTTGGTATTGATATATAAACATAAGTTAAATGCATTACTTGAACCTACCTTAGGGTGACACACCTCTCATTTTAATCTCTTGGCGCATTAGTGGAGAATGGGCTATTCGTTCTTTACCTTGGTTGAATGCATACCTAACAACGTATCACCCTTCAAATTCTTCAAACGCCTTAGGTGTAAATGGGATAGTGAAAATGCCAGGCTTAGGTTTGTGGGACGTATGGTAAGGTGCCACTTACAGAACCCCCATGTGATTATTACATTGTTTCTGTGCCCCCACCCAATTTACAGTCGGATTTTCATCGTAGCTATCTAATGGTGAAGAGGGCTCCTTTTATTTTTTTAACCTAAATAACTAAGTTACTGTCTATTTCAATTGGAAATTGTCATTTCACTGCCTTAGGGTCGATTCTCTGTGACGCTGGCATGAAAGGAATTCAAGGTATTAACAACTGGGTTCTTGTCACATGATGTGGGCTTCTCAGGGAATTCTTTCGTTCATACTTGTCACAGATAAGTTCTTTAAATCAACCTCTTTGTTCACTAATTATTCTCACCCTTGTACATTTCTTAATCTTTGGTAGCTCCTTATGACTGTATCCAGATTCTTCACCAAGGTGAGTGAACATTAGTTTGACCTTAGGAATGAGCCCTTGGTCAGAATTTTTGTATCTGTCACTAAGGTAGCTATATTTTGGGTTTTTTTTTTTTCCCTATTTTTCTTGTGAAATTCTTGTCCAAAATGTATAGGGTTACATGATTCAAATTAAGGTTCTCATGTTATTATTTCTCTACGGAGGAAGTTTTCCTCAGCTTTTCATTTGAGGCACAAGGTTTATAAACTTCTTCCTCTTTTTCTTTGATTTTGGCGAAGACATATCTCACTGAATGTGGAGGCAGGTATGTCTTGTTACATCCCATCTTGCATATATTCTAAAAAATTGAAGTAATCAAATACATATCTTGCTGGCTACCATTGATATTAGAATTTCATTATTGTTAGGAATGAGGGACCTGGTGGTGTCAACTCTCTCATGACATGTATCAAATTGAACTTATGTGGTTTCATGTTTAGTTTGTCCCTTCCCACTCTTTTTCATTTAAGTATGATCTTATCTTCCTAAAATTTTACATTTTCTCTGGTTGGCATTTACAAGTGATTTTGGACCTATTTATTCTAGAGTCCCTACATTAGTGATGAAAGAGAAAATTCAGGATTCACATTCTATGACATACTACTTCATGCTTGCATCTAGGTTGGTCCCCTACATACCCATTGTGTTTCCGAGATAACACTAGTGGGAAAAGACCACCCTCTTTGAGTTAGTGTAATCTTTGTGTGATTTTGCTTACTAGGATGAGTACTAGCCCTAGACTTTGGGGATAAAATTACCACACAGTTGTGGGGATACATTACCATATTATTGGTACCCAATTCATTTTCTTCTTAACTATAAATCTATGTGTACATTTGTAATATGGGGTGTATCTAGCTCCATATCTGAACTAAACCCACCATGGGTCTGATTTCTTTGTGAAGATTTCATATTTTTGTTCCTCATGAATGGGTTTTTCACATTTTTCCTCTAATGCAATGTATTATATATAAATTTAGTTGAGGGATTTTTACTCCTTGGTTTTCTAGTTACATGATATTGGTTACTTCTTAAAGTAGTTAACTCAGTTACTAGATTCGTATTCTCTCTTTTTATCTCAAATTGTTTTTCATATTCTCTCTTTTATCTCAAATTGTTGTCACTGTAAGCATGTAATTCTTATGGTGCACATATTTATAGACTCTCATTTCCCAAGTTCAAATGAAATAATTATTTTGTTTGTTTGAATGAAACTGGGTAGATGTATAATACCATTTCTAGGGGTTAGCCTCTACACCAAGCCTTTATTTGTAATGTTTTCATAGCATGCATGTTACATAATTTCTGACACTAGTCTTTTATAATTTTCTTGAGAAATGTATGGAAGTGATTCCCGTTGGCTTCCCCTCCTGGGCTACTACGTCGAACCTCACCTAAATTGTTTTGAAATCAGCCTTTATTTGTAATGCTTTCATACTTACAATTATGGGCATGCATGTTACATAATTTCTGACACTAGTCTTTTATAATTTTCTTGAGGAATGTATGGAAGTGATTCCCATTGGCTTCCCCTCCTGAGCTACTACGTCGAACCTCACCTAAATTGTTTTGAAATCAACTTTGATATGTAGTCTGTAATTTTTGTTTCAGTTTGGCCTAGTACATTTTCAATCTTTACATACTTAATTTATCCCTAATTGCTATATCCAAAAACTCCTAATTTATACATTTTTTCCTTTGATCAAAATTTCCTCCACATCTTGCGATTTAGTGGCCAAAATTTAATTTATCACTAACTACTATCCAACAACTCCTAATTTATACATTTTTTCTTCGATCAAAATCTCCTGCGTCTCTTGTGATTAGTGGCCAAAGGGTTGTTATCATATATTCTCGAAATAAATGTGAAATTTTCTAGCGTAATAAATCTTGGACTCCAACTTCTATGATCTACAGGTCAAATTTCCTATTAAATTTTCATAGTCATATTCGGTTTGAAAACATTGAAGCATGTGACTATGGGTTGATTTATTCATTTCTCAACATTGTATAAGGTGCCTTTATATTTTAATGCTCAATCATCACACCCTACTACGGTTATGTGTTTCGGTCACAATCACTAGATGTAAAATATCTATGGCCTTTGGCCATAACTCCTTTTAAGTTTCTAGAGCTTATGAACAATGATACATTACTCTTTTTGAACTTTTTTTATTAACGAAATTGTATTTAATTCATCATTGGATTTGATAAGAAACTATTCTTACCCTTCGAGTTTTAAGCCTGGCAATTTTCTTCCCATCCAGGGGTGACTATAGTTACTATTGATCCTTAGAATTAGTTTTGTACTTTAAAATACTTCGGTTAATCACTAACTATATATTTATAAAAATAAAAACGGTGCTTCCAGAATTAATAAGTTATATCGAAAAATGAAATGCCCGTGCGTGGGAAAAAAATATGCCATGAGTTCAATAAAACTCACACATGCAGATAAATAGTTATTTCCATATATGAAAGCTTTATTTTCCATAATCCTCTAATTTAACACAGTTTTCATTTCTAATAAAATTAAATTCATGACAATAATATTCTCCATTACCATTCTCATACAATCATTTACTACAATACATTTTCATAACAAAAAACACTTAGGACTTGACAATTTTTCTTCTGACCTTGAACTGAATCCTCGAGCTCCCCCCAAGGTGAGATGTACTTGAGACCCAAGGTGAGATGCACTTGAGAGGGAATAAACAACCTCTTTGATCTCTTAATCATGTATTTTATACATTTTCTTCCATAGCATATTTTTCCTTAGTGGTGTCCCGCTCTCGAGGTTCTACCACCCACTCCCCTAGGCCTTCTTCCTTTTCTTCTTTCTTTCTTTAAAGCCCGCTTTTCTCTTCGGTGATGCTTTATTCCACCTTTACTTAACATCTTTCTCTAGCTATGTTATTTAATGGATATTTCTCTCCTATCTCATTAAATCTTATTTATTACCTCCTAAGAATTTTTCTTTTTAAGAATTCTCATTATGGAAGATTTATCTAGATCTCATCCATAAATGAGATTTTCCAAATTGTTTTGCAAGCATCTCTTAAATCTAGTATAAATCCCAAGTAGTTCCAATATTTTTATTATTAATAAAAAAATATTTATTACATCATAATAATTGTAGTATTCACATTACATTTCAACCAAACATCACTTCCCACCATCCAGTGTAATAATTCATTCTACATAAGAGTAAACCATTAACATTAATTCAAAGGGGTGTGAAAATTATAAATTATTTGAAATTAGGCAAGAAGTAAATAAATCAAAATTGCATAAGGGAGGTGCATCTACACCAGAATGAACCGACTTGGTTCTCAAAACTATGCAAGACATTTGATGTTATTAAGGAAAAAAAGTAATTCTCATTCTATAATGAATGATTTGTGATAAGATGCAATAACTTATGCTTATGAATTGTAATAGAATGTATGAACAATATAACTACTACTACTATGAGACATACCAATGTAGTTAAACTAGTTAAATATATTATATATATATATATAATATATAATATATATATATATATATATATATATATATAAGATTGCAAATTGATACCAAGTGCACCCATGGGGAACCATAGGGATTACAATAGAAAAAGCCAAATAAAATAAATCAGCACTAGTTCTTTATGAAATTATATGCCCAATGATAATAGGGGAAAAGAGAAATATTACAGACCATATCTTTGATAACTATGCACCCAATACATATACTATCTATATCTCTTAAGAACTTGAATTGTAAATACCATGTAAAATTTATAACAATAATATCAGTTTTCCATACAAGATAGATTGTTAGAACAAAACTCCAAAGACTAGTAAATACCAAAGGAGGTTTATATTCATTGACAAAACATATTTTTCAAAGATGTTCACATGGCAACACCCAATGATTGGGACTAAAGTAAATAACCACCAATATCTACAAGCAATGAGAGGCTAGAAAGAAAACCATTGAGAATGAATACAAAAGAATCTTCGAGTGGTATACAAGCCCTAGTTAGGGTTGACTAGTGAATCCAAAAAGTACCACAATTGTAGCGAAGAGTAGAGTGAGGTGAGTTGGTAGGAGGTTGACTTGAAAGAGACCACACAACTTCACCCATTAACCTTCAACCTAGAGAAAAAGAAAGCTGTGTGGTAATAACACAAGGATACTTGTTTTACCTGAAATCCACATAGTGAATCCAAATTAGAATTTGAACATACAAGAAATTCCTTATGAAATCAAGGATGGAAAATAAGTAAATAGAATGAACAAGTCACCTATTGGGATGAACTCATATGAAAGGAACCTTGTGCCCAAAGTAAAACCCTAGCATCAGTGTTGAGCTAGAACAATATGTACAGGAAAATAAACCAAGAAATGATAAGCTAGATCAAAATTATTAAAGTTCCGACAGAGGAAGATCTCACTAAAGTGAAAAACTAGAACCCTACCTTTGGAAATTAAGTGCTTATTCTTTATACATAGTAACTTAAAGAACGAGTGCAAGAAGTAAACCCAATATAGGCATTTTAATATGTAAATCTAAAGTGACACAACAGGAAAATATATCATACCTTGGTCTCCATATGGAACGATGGGTCACCATAGCCTTCTCTATATTGAGAATATTTTGCGACATAATACCTATACATAGCAAGAAATTAAAACCCTAATGCATAGAGAAACACTTATTCAGAAAATGTTATAAGAATTTTGGTGAATGGAAGGTAATTCATAAGTAACTGTTGGTAAAAGAAAAATAATAGTTTTACCATGAGAGTAATAGGGTGGAAAATGGATTTCATGTGCAAATGAGTCCAAAGAATATTTACATATATCTCGCATTGAAGTAGTTGTGGTTCTTCATACCTTGCTAGTAACACAAGATACTAAGTTATTGCATAAAACAATACATAGTGGGAAAATATATAAATAAAACAAGGGAAAAAATGTTATCTTATACCTCGACGAGAGGAGAAGATCCTCCATTCCAGAAGAAACCATTAGTATGAGATCTCAATTGAGAAACCACAACCAAGATATTATAGAAATCAAACTGAAACGGAAACAAAACCTTGTGGATAGAGAAATAATGTAGTGACATTCCACCACAGTCAACAACCAAAATGAACCCTCAATCAAGCACTCAAGATTGAAATACGACTAAGGTTCGTAAGCAAGAATCCCCACCATCGATGTAGCTAGATCAATTCATTACCCTTGATACAAGTGGCAGAAGAGACATGTGAAGAGAATGTGGGGCAATCCATGTGGAGGGTAGTCCACAACCCAAATGGACCTTGCCTACCACGTTGAGCTGATGGGCTATGAAACAAATCTCACATAGGGAACTCTAGAATGTAATGCCTTGACATAAAATCTATGCGACTAATGCAAAGAAATATATGTACGTGCTGAACGTTGGAATATAGGTTATGGATTATGTATATACTAATAATTGTGTTTGATAATTTCAATGAGTGGGGTTTGGCTATGAAACCAAAATAAACTTTTAATAATTGATGG
The DNA here is from genome assembly GCA_000404065.3 of Pinus taeda. Taxonomy (NCBI): domain Eukaryota; kingdom Viridiplantae; phylum Streptophyta; class Pinopsida; order Pinales; family Pinaceae; genus Pinus; species Pinus taeda. Next base: position 64,960 of record APFE031645024.1, read on the forward strand.
AAAGAAACCAAATACATAAGGAGTCTCCACAGTCAATGAAAATAATAGTAAGAGGGCCTTGAAATTTATTCCATGTTGCTAATGTACGAGAACCAAAACCATGGGTGTAGTATAATCCATTCATATACACATTAAAGAAGAATTCATAGGTTCATTAAAGAATAAAAATAAATACGTCACTAGCCAAAAATGGAAAAAAATGGAATGGAGAAGAGGTTATGTTAGAGGTGGTATCAGAGTTATAGGTTGTAAAGCTAGGCCTAAGGGAAAACCACAACCATAGATAGAATGTTTATATTATGATATATTATGGAATGTATGAAAAACTAATGGTTGTTGTTTTCTTATTAATAAGGTACATAAGAGAGAGAATATAACAAGATAAGATGGCAGAAGCCTCAAACCAAGCTCCTAGTGAGCCAGGAGAACTTTATGTGGAGTTTGGAGGAGAAGGCACACCTCTAGCCACTCATTTCTTGGAGATAAAAAAAAGACTTACTCTAGGAGTTGAGAAATATTGGAGCTCAACATGAATGCTTGTTGATAGCCAATCAAGAGCAAGAAAATTTGATACAGGAATTGACTGAAAAGTCCAGCTACAAACCTCTGTCTACAGAGGTAGATGAGGATAAGGTAGATACTCTTAAGAGAAAAAGTGTTGATCTAGAAACATAAATATTTGAAAGTGGAAATGAGTCTCACATAACTTCTCCAAAATAATAGAAATCAAAGAAGAAAAATAAAATGGAGTTACAAGAAGAATTTAAAAAGATAACGCCCCTTATCTTTGACGATTAAAAACAAGATGATGTAGAGGCTTGGTTGTTGAAAATTACCAAGTAGTCCATGCTAATGAGAATGACAGTAATTTAAAAGTAAGATTAGAAATTTATTGGTTGCAAGGAAGAGTTTCCTTATGGTGGGAGGAGGCTAAAAAAATGAATAATTTGGAAGAGAAAATAGTTTAATGGGAAGAATTCTAGAAGCAATTTAAGTCTAAGTGCTTAGCAAAAAGGTACTATGATGATAGTGAAAAGGATTTTAATGATTTAGGGCTGTGACAACTCATAGTGGATGAATTCGTTGTAAGATTCACCAATTTTTTATGATATGTTCCTACTATCAAATAAGAGAAAGAAAAAGTACAAATCTTTTTGAATAGTTTGATGCCCGCATATAAAGAAAAGATTGAATTTGACAATCCTAAAACAACGGATGAAGTAATGAGGAAGGCCAAACTCTGTTATCGGGAATTCAAAATAAACGTGAAGGATATAAAGCATGGTATAATGAGGAGAAAAACAGGTTTGGAGTAGCAACAAAGAGACGTAAATTCTACCTTTTGAATAACATTAGGAGAGATAATGAGAGAGGAATTCAACCGAAGTAATCTGCCACAACCTTCTCAATCATAGTCTAGGTAAAAATCTATAGAATTAAATAAAAAAGGGAAAATCATTGGGAAGAAGAGAGAGCCTTTAAAATTTTGGGGGTGTGGGGAACCCCAATTATTAAAAAAATTCTCGTATAATACCAGATCTCTACAAAATGTCCAAGTTGTTCAGTGAGCCACAACAATAAATGATATTACAATAAATATTCCACGAGAATGTTTCTTTAGAGGACACGCAAGCCACGCACTAGTCTATGATGATAGAAATTGGAGGTAACATCCTAAACCAAAATGTTTCTATATTAATTGATCCAAGAGAAAGTCTCAATTATATTAGTCCACAAGTAGTGGAAAAGTGTAAACTAAAAACTAAAAAATTTAAAAAGTTTTGGTTAGTACAGTTGGAAACCAAACCAGAAGAAGAGTAACCAATTATGTTGAATAGCCTAGTAAACTTGAAAGGATACAAAACTTAGATTAATCTAAATATACTTCCTCTAGGTTCCTATGAATTATTAATAGGAATGGAATGGCTAGAAAAGTACAAAGTTGTAATAAATTGTTTGAATAAAATTGTAACTTGTATAAATAAATGCATTGAGAAGCTAATTGAAGGCATGCCAAGACCAATTTCTGTTAGAAAAATCACAACACTAAAAGTAAAAATAAGTGCACAAAAAGGGTGTAAACTCTTTGTAGTTCAAATTAAGTAAAATGATTAGAAAACTGAAAACCGAGAATTAGATGAGTTTCTAGTAGTCAAGAAGTTTAAAGATGTATTCCTAGCAGAAATTCTAGGGCTGCCTCCATGAATACATATATAATTTTCTATTGATTTAGTACTAGGAGCTACTCAAGTGTCTACGACACCTTACTGTATGAGTATTCCAAAACTGCTAGAATTGAAAATGCAACTACAAAAACTAGTTGGTGAAGGTTATATCAAACTTAATGTTTCACCTTAGGGAACCCCATTGTTATTTGTGGAAAAGAAAGATGGTACATTTATAAAATTCATAGATTACAGGAAATTGAATAAACTGACTATCAAAAACAAATATTTATTTCTCTGCATTGATGCTTTGTTTGATCAAGTGAGAGGAGAAACAATGCTCTTGAAAATTGATTTGAGAGCAAGATATCATCAATTGAGGATCAAGGAGGAAGATATTCACGAAACAACATTAAGATCGAGATATGGTCATTACGAATTTGTAGTTTTACCTTTTGGCCTTACTAATGCACCTACAACTTTTATGTGTTTAATGAACATCGTACTTAGTAAGTTCTTGGATAAATTCATATTGGCCTTTGTAGATGACACTCTCGTGTATTATAAAAGTTAAAAAGAGCATGACGAACATCTAAATTTAGTGTTGTAAACCTTAAATGAATATCAGTTATATGAAAAATTCAACAAATCTGAATTTTACAAAAATAAGATAAAAAGAAGGTTAAGGCCATTTTAAATTGGCCCATACCTAAGTATGTGTCAGATTTCTGATCCTTTATGGGGGTTACAGGATATTAGATAAGGTTTATTGAATGATTTTCAAATCTAGATTACACTATTACTTCACTACAAAATAAGGGAGTAAAATTCTAAGGGACAGATATGTGCCAACAAATATTTGATAAGTTAAAACATTTATTAACTGTTTCCCCAATTCCAAGAATTGTAGATCCTGAAAAGGAGTTTGTAGTGGGCATGTATGCATGTCTTGAAGGACTAGGACGTGTCCTAATGTAATAAAATTATGTAGTAGCTTATGAATCAAGGAAATTGAAAGTACATCAAATAAATTATGTTGTTTATGATTTAGAATTAGTTGTTATGGTTCATGCATTAAAAACGTGGCGATGTTACCTGTTAGGAAAAAATTTCATACTTTTTACTAATCACATTAGTTTAAAAGATTTCTTTAGTAAATCGGAATTAAATGCTAGACAATCTTGATGGATGGCCTTTTTGAGTGAATTTGAGTTCAACATAAAGCATATAACACGGAAGGAAAATGAAATAACAGATGCCGTAAGTAGAAATATATACTCACTAATGGAAATTTTTTGATCAATGTTAAAATAGATTTTTCTAGACAGATTAAAATTTTAGCATAAAAAGATGAAAATTACATGAAAATTCAACAAAAAATGTAGCAAATGGAACTGCCTAAATATAAAGAAAATGTAGAAAAATTGTTGACTTACAAAAGTAGAATTTATGTCCCAGATAAGATTCTATAAAACAAATTATTTTAAATTAGCATCATCAAAAACCTTTTTCAAGACATATAGGATATTAGAAAATGGTTTTAGCTTTAAGGAAGGAATTGTATTGGCTAGGTATTAAAAAAGAGGTAGCAGACTATTTGGACAATTGATTAAAGTGCCAGCAGGTGAAGGCAGAACACCAACACCCAGATGGACTGTTGAATCCACTAACCATCATGGACTGGAAATGGGAAGTTATTTCTCAAGACTTCATTACTGTCTTGCTAAGAAATAGGAGGCAACACAACTCAATCATGGTTGTAGTAGACAGGTTGAGTAAAGTAGCACATTTCATACCTGTCTAGTTTATTTTTTAAAAAACTTAGCAAACATATTTATGTGGAAAAAGTTTTTATTGTGTGGCATACCAAAAATGGTGATATATAATAGAAATGCTAAATTTATCTTTAAATTTTGGAAAACATTGTTTGGAGGGATAGGCACACAACTTAATTTTAGCACTGCTTACGTAACAACCCTAGTTAAAACTCCATGTAAATGTATATATATAATACCACGTTTATGGGACACATATTCCAAGATGAATTGTGGGTAAAACATCCTACTAGGTGTTCATTTAGGTTATTATGGTTAAGGAAATTTACAAAAGAAATGGAAAAGGCTTTGGAAACAAATAAGACATTTACTGGCATTTTATTTATGAAAATAATGGAAATTAGGAGAAAAGGAAGGTGAAAGGTCACAGGTTGCATGTGAAGAGAAAAATGAAGGAAAATAATGGAAAATGAAGAAAATAAAGGCGTCATTGATAAAAAGGCTTATGAGGATCAGCTGGCAAGGTTGGTCTAGATAGGTTTTGGTGGAGCTCTCTTCTATTCTCTCTCTCATATTCTTGGACACTTAGAGTTTTATTGGAGCACTCTTGGAGAGTGTGGCATACATGGAATTTGGAGAAAGAAGGAAAATGAAAAGAAGGAAAGTGTAAGAGGACATCAGGGTTAGTAGCTATAACAGGTGTTGCTTATAGGTACCGAGTTGCATGTATGTTTTCCTCACTAGTTTTGGTATGCATGACACATGCATGTGGTTTATTGGTCATTATGTGTCATTGACATGAAGGATTTCCTAGATTGACAGTGGATTTGCCTAACCTTGCCATTTCCTGGATAATCATGGTGTTGTTGGTTCATTTCTTTGTTTTTCTAGTTGGATGTCATGTTTCCTTTAGCTTGGGTTGAGTTAATAGTCTTGGAAGCTTGGCTGGAACAGACGCTCTGAGGCCCTAGAAGGCTTGGGTAGAGATTAATATGATTATGGTTTTGTGATGTCCAACCATGAGGTGGAATCATTGTTTGATGGGTTGAGGTCGTTTGGTCTTTGGGAGACCTGGATGGTTTTGATTGACGTGTTTTATGAGATCCCACATTCAAGCTTGAAATTATGCATGGGGGTGACTTCCTTAAGAGAGATTTGGTTGAGCCATGTCTACGTCAGGTGGAATATGGTAGTCCCATACTGGGTTGGATATTTCATCATTATATGAGGATATTTATCGCTGTTATCTCATGAGTATTATATTGGTTCATATGTTGATTATATGGCTATTGTTTCCCTGGTATTTCTATTATTATTATGCTAGCTATGAATATGTATTATGATAATGGCTATGTATGGCTCGCATCATGTTTTTACTTTTATATGAATGAACAATGTACCTCTAGCCTAATGGATGAAACTATAACTAATGTGTTGAGTCATCAATTCTTCTTATTGATTCTCAAATAAGTATGAGACCCGTATGCTAAGATCTATTGCTTAAACCTGTAGATTACATAATTTTGATATGTTTGACAAAATGCCTATCATGGCTAGTAGGGGTCCAATCAAGCCCTTGTTTAATTAATTGTATTTGTATCATCATTCCATTGTTATCTTTTTGTTCTAAAGGTATCATTGAATTTTGGGAAGTGATCCCAGCTCTTGAATTGAAAAAGTGCCCCAAATCCCAGGGACGATGGCACAACACTAAAAACAATAGTCCATGGACACTGGCATACCATGTTGTGGGAGCGTCTAGAGCCTTGTGGACACGTGCATGCCCATACCATGGGAGTTTCTAGGACATAATTGGTTTAGAAACTCAATGGGACTTAGGGTTTGGTTACTTGAGAGGTTGGGATGGTTCATGAGAGTCTTGTTGCTCATACAGTAGGCCTGTATGGTGTGTTTCCATTAGTTCGACTTCCTTAAGGTGACTTAAGAGATCGAATCATTTCATAATAACTTCTCATCACATCTTTACCTTGGTTGGTCAGTTACTTGGTCAAAGCAGTCTATGCTTTCTTTGGGTCATATCTAATACCACAAAGGGGTATCAGAGCATGGTTCACCCCTCGGACTCGATGGGTGGTGTCTTGGTCATGCATTCATGTTTGTTACATATGTGTTCCTTATTCGTATAGCTCATAAGCTTGTTGAATTTGAATGGAGTTTATCATCATTGTGGTGATGTTTCCATGTGAAGGTTAATGGTGTTGTTGTGGGATGTGTCATCATGCGTGTATGGTTGTATATGCATTTGTTATGCATGTTAGTGTCTGTATGTTGTTATACATGCATTGTCATGGTTATGATTATGCATGTATGGTAGGTCATACATGCATTGTGAGGTCATTGTATGAAATTAGGTCATCATCATGTTATTGTTATGTTATGATGCTGATGAGTTGGCTGAGATAGAGCAAGAAATGAAAACCATCAAAGTGAAGTTGTAGCATTGGACCTCGAGGAAGAACATGTTGTCATGCAGGTTTGTATGTTGGGCATGTAGGTATGTAGGTTAAGGATTGTTGTATGCATTATGGTTATGTATATGCCTTTCATCCAATTGATGTTTTGCTTACATACATGATAGATGCTAGTTGATTAGTGTGGTCATATGCACATGTGTCATATAGTCATGAATGATAGTAACCTATTTTTGTATGCATTATGGTCATATGCCTAATGGTTATTTTCATTGCATTGAATATCTTGATGTTACATGTATCATGCTAACTTGGATTGGTTTATGCAGATGATTATGGTTATGATAATTAGGTTTGATTCAACTTATTTGTCATAGTGCGTGGTACTAATCTAGAATGAATGTGCATATGTGATTGTTATGCTTGAATGAAAATTGTTTATGATCTTATGATGTGAACATGTTAGCTAGTTACTATTATGGACATCAGGACCTTATTTATGTTTGAGTTGATATGTTGTGAAGTTATATCAGGAAAATCTAGATTGATTGTGTAGACAAGATAGCCTCCCTTGAGATACATTAAGGTATGACTTTTTCTTATGTTGTCTATTTGGTGTTTCAATGTTTGACTATGTCATTTATTTGGTGTTTGAGTGTTTGGTGTCCATTATGTTGTCTATCTTTTGTCTGAATGCTTGATTACTTGAATGATATGAGTATGTGTCTATAATATTTCTTGTTGAAGTGATTTTGATTTAAGATGGTTGTACTAATACTTATGTACTTGAGTGTAAGTAGGTGTTAGTTGTAGTATTATCTATTATGGCTGATGAATGTGAGTTGATTGTTGAGTATGACATGGTTGCTAGACTTGGCAAAGGTTGATTTCAAATGCACATACATGATGTTTTAATCTTTGGAATGTAAGAATGTCATGTGTGAGCAATTGTAGTGCGACATGCTTGGTATTAGCTGAACAAGGTAATAGTTGATGTTTTTATATAACTAACAATTGGATGATGTGACAATGCATAAAAAGACTCAATTGTAGCAAGAAAAAGGTAAAAGAAAGGTGGGTGAAAATTCTTTTGGCTATGTTTGGAAACCGTAATTCTAAATGAATGAGTACTTTTCATAAAGGAAGAATTCTTAACCTTGAATTTGTCTAACATTATTAGGATATGTGTTATATTGATAAATATGTATTTGACATGTATAACAACTAGTCCTAGTTATGGCTAGATTCGTCAAAGGATTGGAGTCCCTTGAGACATGGCGTGGATGCATTTAGTTTCAAGAAACATGCTTGGCACAACAAGGTAAGGTAAATAGTGTATTATTGCATTTATTTATGCATTGACAGTTATGTTTCTATGGAAATATGATGCAAGGGGTTGCATGGAAAAGAGAGTTTCATGAAATCCTGAAGAAGTCTTAGGTTGAACTTTTCCTTAGAAGCACCGGGGAGCATGGGGATTGAGTCATGGTGTCTATTGAGAGTCTTATGATTTTGATTCTTTATGCTTTGTTTGCGCTTTATTTCCAACTTCGTTTATGTCTAGTGTATGGCCATAACACTTTGTTTGCGACATTGCCTTGTTATTGGTTATCATGGTTTTCTTCTTGTTTGCATTTTTTCTTGTCTTTTATGTCTTGGGGGTCTGGGGAATCGGTTGGTAAAGGTTAAAGTTAATGGAGCTCAAGGAGAGATGAATGAGACCTAGCAAGTAATGTAAGACTCGAATGAAACTTGGTGCATGAGTAAGGGAATTTGAAGGTAAGGATATGACAATCAGTTGGATTGGTTTGTTCCACTGGTGTAAATGGACAGTGGCAATACATTCATGAGAAAGGTAACATGAAAGGTGAAGTAAATGGATCTGAGGAGTCAAAAGCCTTGGCTATGGTGGGAATGGTTGTTCTCAATGTTCTTCCTGGATAAAGGAAGTTCTCTTAACCTTGACCTTATGATTTTTGGTAATTATGTTATGATGATGTTTATGCTAATGTTTATATGTATACATGTATGTATGTATGTATGTCATGTTTTACAGGGTCATCATGGATCGTGATTATTTAATGATAATGTTTGTATGTATATATATGTGTGTGTATGTATGTATGTTTCTATCTGACAGGATCGTTAGGAATCATTCTTGTGGAGGTATTATTTCTTATGCAGGTGAATGACATGAAGAGGTTCATGGTTCATGAGGAACCAAGTGGGAATAGTAGTCATGAAAAATATATGAGGTCAATGTCATGTGGATATGAATTGATATTATGTGAGCATACTATGCCTACGTTATGAAAGGCTATGCCGAGGGATACATCAGTGAAATGAAAGTAGTGTGGGAAAGCATGTATAAGACACTAGAAGTAAGGTTTCTTGGTAAAAATAGTGTGGTTTTGGATGTGTGGTACTGCTAGTGTGCATATGCTTTATATGTTGTACATGTTGCATCCATGATGTTATGTGCATGCAATGTTATATATATAGAGTGTGTGTACATGTAGTTTATGTGATGTTATGTATAGGGTGGTACAAATAGTGTTGTGTGAATGTTGGATATGTAGTGCTATGTACATGCCATGTTGCGTGCATGTTGTATATATGGTGCTATGTACATATGGTGTTGTTTGCATGATTGTACAAGTGGTGTTGTGTGCATGTGGTGTCGTGTACATGTTTTGCAAGTGGCAATGTGTGCGGGCAGTGTTGCACACATGTCATGCATGTAGTGTTGTGTACATGTGTTGTCGTGTACATGTCATGCATGTGGTAGTGTGTACATGTGGTATTATGTACACGTTGTATAGGTGGTGTGGTATACATGTGGCATTGTGTATACATTATGCAGGTGGTGTCATGTACATGTGATGTAGTGCACATGTTGTGTAGGTGAGGATTTTTACAAGTGGTATTGTGTACATGTTGTATAATGGTACTGGTGTACATGTGGTATTATATGCATATTTTACATGTTGTATTGCAAGAATGTGATACTATGTGTGTGTATTGTGTAGTTGTGGTATCATGACATGTGTATTCATTGTGTTGTACTATGTGTATATATCTGGATTGTTTTGTACATCAGGTGTAGGTGTATGTATTGTATTATGGTGTACACCTCAATGTAGGAGTATGTATTATGTTGTGTTGTACATTAATAGGTGTAGGTGTATGTATTGTGTTGTGGTGTACACCAGATGTAGAAATATGTATTATGTTGTGTTGTATGCTAGGTGTAGGTGTATGTGTGGTATGTTAGGTGTAGGTGCGTGTATTGCATAGTGTTGTATGACATGTGTAGTTGTATGTATGTGATGCACACTATGTGTATGTGCATATGGTTGAGGAGAAGGAACTGGGTGTTTTTCGGGTATAGCAAATGATATGGTGTGCATATAGAATAAGGATGAAGGTAGAAGTTAAGGATTTATTAAAGGATAAGTATTAGTATTTTATTTCGGTTTTATTATGCATGTGATTTATGATTTTGGCCTATGATGATTACATGTGATCTATGATTCTGGTTTATAATGGTTACATGTTATTTATGATTTTGATCTATGATGATTGTGTCTTGAGCTAAGTTGATGTGATATGATTATACATGATGATTTGGTCAAAGATGCTAGCTTGACTTGTTGTGATAGGAAGCGAATATAATTGCAAGTGTACCTTGTTGACGAGCCACAAATGAGGTATGATTTGAAGTTATTTCAATTTATTTTGAATGTAATGGAAATTATGTACTTGGTACAGGAAAGCCTGAAATGCTCGGTTGGGTGGTCGAAATTGATGGCAATCATTAGTAGCAACAAAAAAAGGAATTCAAAATGGCAACACTATGTTGGTAAAACATTGAGGAGTAGATACATTGTGGGACATTAACACCTAATAGTTTCCATTGATTTCCATGAACATTATATGACCAGTATGATGGTTTTAAGGCATGGATATACCTTGGTTTTTGGACCTTTCAATGTGAGCAAACCTTGCCGAGGGATGGACTTCCCGAGGATGGAGGTGCCAGTGGAACTTGGAAGGTGTGTCACTACATGGAAGGGGGTGACCAAATTTCCTCAAGGACTGTGTAGCAGAGAAGGGAAGGTCAGGGATATATTTGTTTCGGTTATTAGCATTTCCATATAGAATCAAATGCACATTGGGAGTGCACCTTGGAACAATGAGCTGATAACTATTCACTGAGAGGACAAGTGGCACAACATTATAGCGATGGATATTAGATGTAGATTTGACCTTGCAGTGGATTCTAGAATTCTTAGGAAGGAGATGAATCTTGGTATTACTTTGAGGATAGAGGTGTGAGCCTATGGATTCCCTTGTTGGTTGATACGTGCATCATATCCTTTTATCTGTTGGATGAGAAAATGTGTATATGTGTATATTATTGTAAATATTGTATCGAGCTAGTTTATAGAGCTTCAGAGACAGTATGGTTATTTGTTGGTTGAAAAAAATGTACATAATTATATGTGGTTGTTATTGTAAATAATGTAATGAGTTGTATTATAAATCTCTATTAAATGGTATGATTGTCATGTTTTAGCAGTCATCATTGTAAATATTGGAATGAGCTATGTTATAAATCTCCATGGTCAATATGTTTTTTTTTAGCAGTCTGGTTGGTTATAGGTGTCATTGAACACCGAGGATGTTGTTCCCCTAAGAGTGAGGGTTTTGTAATAGCCCTAGTTAAAAATCTATGTAAAAATCTATATAAGACCACAGTCATAGGACATGTATTCCAAGTTGAATGGTTGGTAAAACATCATAGTGGGTGTTCATTTAGTTTATTATGGCTAAGGAAATTGGCAAAGGCAATAGAAAAGACTTTGGAAAAGTATGAGGCATTTATTAACATTTTATTTATGAAAATAATGTAAATTAGGAGAAAAGGAAGATGAAAGGTCACAGGTTGCGTGTGAGGAGGAAAATGAAGGAAAATAATGGAAAACGAAGAAAATAAAGGCCTCAATCATAAAAAGGCTTATGAGGACCAGTTGGCAAACTTGGTGTGGATAGGTTTTGGTGGAACTCTCTTTTATTCTCTCTCTCTCATACCTTTGGATACTTAGAATTTTCTTGGAGCACTCTTGGAGAGTATGGCATACTTGGAATTTTGAGAAAGAAGGCAAATAAGAAGAATGAAAACATAAGAGGACATCAAGGTCAACACCTACAATGGGTTTTTCTTACAGGTACCGAGTTGCATCTATGTTTTCCCCAGTAGTTTTGGCATGGTTTATTGGTCATGATCTATCATTGGCATGGAGGATTGTTTAGATTGATAGTGGATTTGCCTAACCTTTCCATTTCCTAGATAGCCATGGTTTTGTGGGTTCATTTATTTATTTATCTGGTTGGATCTCATGTTTCCTTTAGCTTGGGTTGAGTCACTAGTCCTGGAATCTAGGTTGGAACAAACACTTTGGAGTCCTAGAAGGCTTTGGTAGAGACTAATATGTGATGGTTTTGTGATGTCTGACTATGAGGTGGAATCACTATTTTATGGGTTGAGGTGGTTTGACCTTTGGTAGCCCTAGATGATTTTGATTAGTGTGTTTTATGAGATCCCACATTCATGCTTGGAACATGGCATGGGGGTGACTAGCTGAAGAGGGATTTGGCTCAGCCATGTCTACGGTCAGGTGGAATGTGGTAGTCCCATACCGGTTTCGATTTTGTATCTTTAATATGAGGTTATTTGTCCTTGTTATCTCATGAGTATTATACTGGTTTATATGTGGATTATATCCTTGTTGCTTTCTTGGTATTTTTGTTGTTATTATGTTGGTTATGAATATGTATTATGGCAGTGGCTATGTATGGCTCTCATCATGTTTTTACTTGTATATGAATGAATAATATATATATGGCCTAATGGAAGAATGTAATATCCCTCCCTTTAATAATAAATAATAAATAATAAAAATAATAATATAATATATAAATAACGCAAATGCACACAAGCGTCATTAATTTAACAGCATTCAGATCAAAACTTAAGTGCAATAACAATTGGGAACTAATGGTTATAAGTCCAAAACCTACCACCACCTTTTCAGGTTCACACTGAAACACTACCCTTTTGCAACGCTGCATTTCCTTCACATGGACTTCTTGTACTTCCACATCTTGAGCAATTTTGCTCCATTTAGACTAACCACACTTGTGGCTGATTGTCTTGCCTGCGCCATCAAACGCTGATTATCTTACTGGCGTTGTAATTTCTTGCGTATGTTGAACAAACTTAGGTAACCTTCGATGGGATGCTTTAAAGTCCATGAGTAAGCATTTATAGCATGCTGAAGAAAACCATAACTTTGTTTTGATAGTGGTTTTGACAAGAAGTAAGATACTTTGCTATCAATATTTGGTACATTGCTAAATTTCCTGATATAAAACAATTGTATATTCTAGTTATCTAAACCATTTTATTTATAAAAAAAAGAAAACATATCCTTTCTTCAGAAAAGACAATTAAATCAGCTCCAAAGTCAAAATGTTTTATTTAGAATGTACTTAAATATTTCTATAAAAAATTGGAAAATTTGTGCTGCTATACCAAAAATAGCATAATAAAACTATGTGTTGTTGATGGGTAGTTCAATGTTGGCTTGCATTATGGTTTTCTTTCTCTGTCAATTGGCATTATGATCTGTAGAAAACCTTGGTTCCTATTTGTAAGTTGTTGCCTTGTATTACTTGACTCACTCTAATGTAATATTACAGTATGTACAGTCTACAGATTAATAGAAACCGTTTCTAAAAATGGCTTTCCCAAATACAGCTCAAACTTCAAGCAGAGACAAAAGCAAACGACACAACATACATGACAAATTTCTGCTAAGGTATGCAAAGTTGAAATATTAATTCTTGTTTTTTTCTTCTAAGCTAAACGGTTTTAATTAGAAAGAAGTTGATTCATTCCACGGCTTCACTGGGAAGTCAAAAGATAAGCCTATAAAACAGCACCCTATGAGACACTAGCAATAACATAAGCCTAAAACAATGACGCTACATGAGCAGAAACTAAATTAACTTTCTTAATTGATTTTACGTTTCAACCAATATTCTACCGGCTCTACTTAAGCCTTGTTAAGCCTACATAAATGGACTGAAAAACTAAATTTGAAAATGAGGGTAAACCCTGGTAGGAAAAATATTTAATATCTATAGAAACACGGAATTAAAATTGGTTTATTATCTAACTCAGATTAAATATGGAAGATGTATCATAATCAAACCAGGAGTTGAACAGATTAGTTAACCAGTAATTCATTAATGTTGAAGTTTGGTTGGAATGGCAAAAAAACGGTATCCAACATTGTATTGGTACATAACAAAGAACTATAGAGAACATCATAAGAAATATATGGAGAGCCAATCATTACCACGCACAAGAACTTAAAACTCCTAACAGAATTGTTACCAATATATATATATATATATATAAGAACATTTGAAAGAGTCTTTGATTTTCTAGTTCAAACAAATCTCAGAACCCATAAGAAATGTAATTGTGTAACGAAGATAATACATTAAACATATTCATAATAAATTATAACCCAACAGAAAATAGGATGCACTGTATAATTTAACTAAGCAACCAGAATATCCAAAAACCTCGACATAAGTTATTATGTTCTCGAGTGAGCGAAAGCCCAAAATCTTATACAGAAATTCATAATGAAATTTATATAAATAAAATTATACAGAAAGTCGTGGCTTTCATCAACAAATTTTCCTCAAGAATTATAGAGGACAGTAAGCCCCAAATCAAAAGGGTTGGTCTACAACTGTGGTTGCAAGAGAGGACTTGAGATCGGATGAGGGAAAATGAACTAAATCCAAATCCTCGTCTGGTTAAGGAAGGAAGGCAGGCTTGTAGAAGGAAGAATTCAGGTAAGATTTTGGCCATTTTTATAGTCATCATAATTCAGGTAGTGACTAAGCGAGGAGGGCATCGAGGCTGGATTGGAAGAAATTTAAATACATCTAAAATATTGGTTTTTTTGGCGGTAATTGAAACTGCTAATCTATGTTGCTAAATCAATCCATAAGATATATGTATGCGGGTAATATGTTTGCCCGCAGATTAAGCCGATAAATTAACCCATTGGAAAAATTGGTAATCATTAATTAGCTACACAATCCGTTCTCTAGATGCGATCAAAGATAGTTTCAATCATAACCGTGAAAATCAAGATGTAATTCAGGATTACTCTACACACCCACTGACTTTGTGTGTTTGAGGCGTTTGCATTAATCGATAAATATGAACTTTACATGAAAGATTGTTTTATGGGCCATTTCGTAGAGGACATGTTTAATTAAATTCTTGAGAATAGCATGGAAAAGTTCATTAATAAAATCATTGGGGGTGGAGATTTCTTGAATTAATTGGAAATATCTCTGAGTAATTGATATATTATCATCTGTTGCAAATCTGGTGTATATACGTTCTCTCTTTTCTTTCTTTACTTTCCTTTTGATTTTTAGCTTTCTTGTTTTATTTTCTTCTTTTTGATAGCTTTACTGATTCTTTTTATTGCTTTCTTTGTTTTATTACTATTTATTCTTATTTAGAGCTTTAGTGTAGTTATACATTTTTATTATTTTTATTTATTCTTGTATATTTTTAAATATCATTTATGATTTATTATTTTTATTATTTATTACCTCTGGACCAACGCTTTTAATACATAAAGAGAGTGTCGCTACCATTTTTTTTTCTTTTTATCTTCTGAGAATAAGATTTGATGGTATAGATGGAATAGTTCAATGTAGTTTTCAGAACCCCATTCGTGATATATGGCTATTTGGTGGTATTTCCAATTACTAGAATAGAATTTATAATCGAGAGAGCTCGTAAGCTCTGAATACCAAGTGATCCATCTTGTGGAGTAACCCTTCTGATACATGGAAAAGGGCCACTTCCATTATATAGAGTGGATATGTAAATATAAAAAATTAATGAAGGATGCTAATAATATTTCATGGTATATATGAAATTAATCAAATCCAGACCGAGAGGATGGAGTTGTCCATATCCATACCGTGAGTTAATCCATACCGAGATTGTGGAGTCGTCCATATCCAGATTCTGATAGTTGATTCAGGTAATTAAGAGGAGCACTACAAGGTCAATCATCAACTTAACTTTGTGAGTAAGCCATCTGATCATAAAAATCTACAGACTAGATAAACTCAATATAATAGAAGCAGAATAAACTCTAGGCAAAAAGAAATACAAAGCTACTGTGAATTCACAGCTACTGTGAATGCTGGAGATATAAAGCTGAAGGCTACATGCAACGATTCAACATTTTCTCATGGCCTCAGCCTCAATGGCATCACTCTGGGGATTGGAAAACCAGGCTTCTTCATGATAGACTATGATCTGCCCAAGAAGGCGTGGAATGGACCAGAGACTCGAAAATTGCAGGGTCTTTTAAGGTTTCAACATCAATGAATATGAACACACAGACGAAATCTCTGAAGTTGATTGCAGAGAGGCATGCGTGGAAGTGCATAACTGAAAGCCAATATTCAATGATAAATATATATTTTTTTCTATCTATGCTAAAATCGCAGAAAAACGACTCTAATTCCAAATCCAAAGTGAATACAGGTAGAAACATAATCACCAAAACCAATCAAAATATAACTATGCAGTAAGTATGCATTGAATAAAGAAAATTTACAGCATAGTGAGGGTTTGAAAAAATTATGCCGCCTCCTGGAAGTAATCAACCTGTAAATTTAAAACAAGTCAAGTTAAAAATTCCAACAAAGTAAATTTCTGGATGCCCATAGGCCCTAAGGGTTAAACTAGCTCTGATACCATATGTAACAGCACAAAGTAAAACTAAAATTAATGTCTTAATGGAAAACAAATTCTTACAAATGAAATTACCTATATTACATGTACTTGCCATCTGCAAAGTGATCACAAGGTTTTGGGAACGACTCTCCTCCCAACCGTAGGCTCAATTGTGCAGGATTCTACTATAACTGGCCACCTCCGAGCCCTCAATCAACGACTATTTCCAGTGCTCCTAAGTCTTAGTATACCATTCTCCCAAGAGAATGAAAGATAGAATCTCGGAATGATGGAATGCAAGAATGCCTCTCATCTTCCTTACCATCTATTAAATAGAAAAACATTGGATGGGGAACCACATGCACACACTCCATGTGTCTACATGCAACTTGATTTTTAGCCTTCTTGTTTTATTTCTTTACTTTCCTTTTGATTTTTAGCTTTCTTGTTTTATTTCTTTTCTTTTGATTTTTTAGCTTTCTAGATTCTTTTTATTGCTTTCTTTGTTTTATTACTATTTATTCTTATTTAGATCTTTTAGTGTAGTTATTACTATTTTTATTATTTTTATTT